>JBAMJV010000871.1:0-52500 GCA_037951105.1 Echinarachnius parma | reverse complement strand
ATGTATCGCCTTCTTCTTTCTGGTGTTAAAAAGCAAAGGTGATGGCGGAATTATTTTGCGTGCACCTTGCCTATTGTCAGTTATATAAAAATCGAATTGTGATGATTGATCAGGAGAAAATGTATGGCGTAACCAGGGCTTACACAGACAAGGAGCAGAGAGGGGAGGGGACAACATAAGCTTAAACTAACGCATCCCTACTGTGTGTTTCTCAGTGTGTACACTTTGGCCCGGATTCACAAAGGAGGTTTGTACAAACCATGGTTTAAACCATGGTCTACATCTATGGAGTGCCATTTGTAAACTGATTGAGAAAGAATGTAAACTCCTTACTTATTAACAATGTTGATGGTACACATTTACTAAATGCACCAAATAAATGTTTGTCTTCTCAGATGATGATATTTGCTGGTTAGCAAGCACTAACAGTCATATCATTATAATGTATAAATTGTTTTACTTGTATACGAGCAGCATTACATAGATGTATAGACCATGGTTTAAACCATGAATCCAGGCCACTGTGTTTCACAATGTAGACCACAGTGTAAACATAACGTTGTTTACAGTGTGAATACAATGTAATTCGGTACATAGTGATAACTACATATTGCTCTCTTAATGTGTTTTTTATAACAATACGTACGTAATGTGGTTGGGGTGTGGCAACTGGTACGCGCGCTTTCCAATCGTGAGTTCGAAACTGCATCCATCCTTCAGCATTAGAAGACAATTAATCCACAGTTGCCGAAAGTTACCGAAAGCGTCCTCATTGGCCAAACTAATTGATCGATATTGTTGAAATGGTACAAAAAAAGTGTATATGTGTTTAAACTCGAACCTTTGTATCGTTAAATGAAGAAAGCTGAAAGTTCCATGTAAGGCCCGGCGCAAACAGAGCCGACTCGACCCGATCCGACTGGTTTTCAGCCTGATTAACTCCGAATGCGCTGCCCCAGGACTCCGGTTTTTCCAGTCAAGTGCCAGTCGAAGGTCATTCGAGGCCGATTCAACATGTTGGATTGGCTCCGACAGAGCGAAACTGACTCTAGCCTGACTGAAAACCAGTCGGATCGGGCCGAGTCGGCTCTGTCTGCGCCGGGCTTAATGCGCGCCCCTGCGATTGGGCCAACATTTCACAGCGTGTTTTACCCGTCTTCGCTTGGCTGAGCCACCCTGACACTTGCACGAATTTTGTCCCCGCATTGGCACGCAATGCGTCGTGGCAAGGCGTGCCATTTCGGTGCTACATCGCGGAGCATTTGCGACCTGTTCACGCACTGTACACGCATAGTTACGCACTGTCTACGCAATGCGCGGCCAATAATGGGCCGCATTGGCACACTATGGCACGCAATGGCACTACTTGTTCACACACAGGTTAAAGTATAGTTCGCGCATATGTACCGCATTGTCCCGTAGTGTCACGCACGACACGCATAGTTCGCGCATGCGTGAAGTCGTCGGGGCAATTTTTGGTCACGCTTGTCCCGCTTGGTGGCACGCTGTATGCATAGCCTGTCGTTTCACACCTAAAACCACCCTGACACTACACGCCATGCCACGCATTGTTCACGAGCTGTTCACGTTGTGTTCGCGCAAGTTTGCGCCGCATTCACGCATATACTGAACGCAGTGTTCGCGCCGAGTTCGCGAAGTGTTCACGCATGGTTCACGCGAGTGCACGCACATGGTGCGAAAATTAATGCGTGCCAAATTTTTGAACATTTCGAAATTCTCTCTACGACATGGCACGCACCCCCGCACTGCCCCGCACACTTCACACACTCTTCACGCTCGTTCACGAAGACTTTACTCATTGGCACGACGCATTGCGTGCCAGTGCGGGAACGAAATTCGTGCAAGTGTCAGGGTAGCTTATACGCTCGAGGTAGAGTGTGGCGCTTGGTTGCAAAACTTTTGCACGTGGCGTGCATATTGTGCATGCTGAATTTTTAAACGGAGCTAATCCGATTTTTGTTGTATTTCAAGCATTTTATTACTCAAAAAGTCAAATTTTAAAGTAGTTTTGTCCCAGTTAAGTTATGTTAAATTCGTTCACATTGTTGGTGATAAAAGCGTATATTTTTTGTGGGGCGTTTCCCAATACTGCTATTTAGCTTTCTAGCAGATCCCAAGAAAAAAGTAGTCCGCATTGAATAAAAAAAAAATTAAAGCCAAATAACAGTATTGGGATAGTTACCGAAAGTATCTTTATTGGCCAAACTAATTGATCAGTATTGTTGAAATATCATAAAAATGGCTTGTGTGGAAAAATGAAAACCTTAGTATTGTTAAATGCAGAAATATTAGTTAAAACGTTTATGCAAGCCGCTGACATTGGGCCTAAATTCACCGCCAGTTCGGCCCGACTACGCCGGCCGAATCTATACGATCGTTCGCGTGCGAAACCATGTGCCGCATATTTGCCATAGGATTTGCACGCAGCGCACGAGGGTGCATATCCACGTACAACCGTCAGCGATATCTATCAATGCATTGATATTTTTCTAATTTTGTAGGCGGTTTCCTGACCAAATTTGTATAACCCCAAATTATATTCTTTAAATTATATATTCTTTCACATGGTTGGTAATCGAACATTTCATTTTTCTTGTGTGTGTGGGGCGTTTCCCATTCCATAATTATGGTCTATACACACAGAATGATGTCTTCATTATTGTTGGCTGTGACAATTTACTAATGATCAGCACGGGGACGTGGTGTGGCAAGATTGGTAGAGCGCGCGCTTTCCGATCATGAGATCCCGAGTTCGAACCCTGCCCACTCCGTTTGTCCTTCAGCAAGGCATTTAATCCATATTCTGCTCTCTACCCAGGTGTAAAAATGGGTACCGTGGTTGGGTGTCAATTAGCCTTCGCGCCATTGGTATCATATGGCTAGTATGCTCCCCAGGGAGTTGAGAAAGTATGCAATATCATTGTGTGGGTTTGAACTGTACCTGATGACCATGGGTAATAATACTTGCGCTTAGAAACCCTGTATAAGCGCGTTATAAATGCAAGTTATTATTATATTATTATTATTATTATTATTATTATTATTATTATTATTATTATTATTATTAAAGAGCAGAGCTATGAATGATTTTCTCTTTAATCTGTATGTGGTTCTTTGTTGGTTTTTCAATAGATCCCTGACAAAAATAACTAATAATAAAGGCAATATCTAGGATTTAATGCCGGCGTATATACTGACACGTGTCCAAGGTTATTCTACCAATTCAATTCCCCCAAATGTCATCTAATTTCTATGCGCACATCTGATCATTAACGAGTATTGATCCGAACATGTATCATTTGCAGACGATCGAATCGATCGAATCGCCGTGGCAAAAAGCAAAAAACATTTGTATATTGCGCCCAACTTTAACATGAACCCTTTAAGTGTCAGGATTAGGCGGTTTTTTTTTTATTACTATAACATTGCTTTATAACTTTACTTATTATGTATAACTATAATAACGTTAATCATTACAGTTCATTACCATCCAACGTTATCTTTATATGCGTGATATTTTGTTCTGGAAGGACCTGCATTGTGCAAATGTAAACATTAACAAATGTTATCAAGATGTTATCAACAAGATGTTATCAACATGTTATCAAGATTATAGAGATTCCGACAAAATGACCACTGTTCTATGGGTATTGCATATCGGTTATGGCCCGGTCAGATATCAACGGATAGCGGAAACGAATGCCCAACGAATAGAAAATTTGCGAAATGAAATTATCCGGTGATGAAAGTCGTCTCCATTGCTTGATGTACAAAACATAGAACAACGTACATCACCGGACAAGGAACGGACAAGAAACGCATACGAACGGAGACGAACGGATGGAAAATTTAGCTCTCCGTTTGACGTCCGTTTACGCAATCCGTTGATATGTGACCGGGCTATTAGTAGTTAGTGGGTTAACAAAGATGAAGCGCGCGTGGGATGATGGCATCATTTCTTTTCTGACTCGATTTTTGTTCTTCTTCTTTTTTTTACAAAATTAAATTAATCGAATGATGCCTCTCTCTGAAGATGGTAAACCAACCCCTCTGACGTCATCCAAACTCAAGGAAGAATTTGAGAAAACGAAGGCTGGTAGCCATGGTCACGGAATTAAATACATTAAAGAGAATGACTTTTATTGACACATCCCAGGTACGTTTTTGCCTCGTCGTCTGCCACACAATTAAACACAATCGGAATAATAACAACCTCATTCTTCTTCACCCGCTTCTAGTCTTTTTTCTTTTGTTCGAACATTGTTTTAAAGGGATCTAGTAACATAGACCAAATCCACAAGACTTCATTGGAAAATATAGTGGTTCTCTCATGCCTTGTTGTATGCGTATTACCAAATGAAGCATGGAAGAGGTTTATTTTTTATTTTTAGAATTTCCCTTTCGTTAAAAAGATATTTACGATTGAAGTGTTCGTAATTGTAACTATCCACTGGATAGTCATAACTGTGTTCAAAGTCTGTGCAATGAGTTGTCAAATATCAATTTGCATTATTTTTCGCTCATAACTCGGCCATATAAATGTATAACATGCATTTTACATGACATTTTCACACATTTCTCAGTGGACATACTACATAGTACTATTCATCACTTTTTTCACATGTCAACACAGTTACTAGACCCCTTTAAGTGGGTCTCTAGAAGCTACTGTTCAAAACGCTACACCCCGGTTCGAACATTCGTGACTATAACCTCAGCTTGTGCGTGCATTACGTAACACTTAGCCGGTGTGTATTTCGCACCGTGCGCAAGGCGTTCGCAAGATGACCCCGCGCATCTCCATGACTGTATGGTTTACAAATCCGAACCGCCTTTAAATATTTTGAAAATTTTTTTTTTTCACGTATATAGGTCTTGGACGAATAAGAATTCTTAAGCCCTTCGCAGACAGAGCCGACTCGACCCGATCCGACTGTTTTTCATTCGGATCGGCTCAGTTTTCAGTGCCTCGCGACACACATTTTGCCAGTCGAGAGACAGTCGGATGCCGGTCGGGGCCGATTCAACACGATGAATCGTCTCCGACCGACCGGGCCCGACTCTAGCCTGATTGAAACCAGTCGGATCGGGTCGAGTCGGCTCTGTCTGCTCCGGGCTTTAGTCACTGTATTAAACATGTTCGATATAAGCTACAAGTAGTTTGCCCTTGCTGACCGAGCCACTACATTAGTATCTGTTCCTATTTTTGTTTTGTTTTACATCAGGGAAATGTTTGTAAAGCGAACTGGATAAAAATGGTGGGTGGGTAACTACGTAATGGTATGATAACTTCAACTTGGTCACAAATCGATATCAAGTATACAAATTGTTTGTCCTCGTTGTAACAGCCAATACAAGTCTCTATGTATAAAGAGAACCATTGAGGTAAATTGTGTAAAGGGGACTATTAAAGGGATCTAGTAACTTTGTTGGGAAGTGCAAAAAGTGATGAGTGATTAATACAAAATGTGTATTGGAGTGATATGATATGTCCACAAAGTAATGTGTGAAAATTTAACGTTAAATGGATGTTTTTTTGGCTGAGATATGAGCAAAAATGCAAAGTGATATTCACTAACTCATTGTACATACTTTGTATACGGAATGAAATTATCCCGTAGACAATTTCATATCTGAACACTTCAATCGTAAATATCTTTTGAACGAAATGGAAATTTGAAAAACGGAAACCTGTCCCTTGCTTTTATTGTTAATATGACTATGATATGGTTTGAGAGAACCACTAGAGTTCCAAGTAATTTCTGAGGATTTGGACAATGTTACTATTAAAGTCCCTTTAACGTGAGTTTACGCAAGTTATGATAGTTATTATGACGCCAATTATACTGACGTCACAAAGGGAACTTCGAAAGTGAATGTAAACGTTTCTCGTGACTTTAACAGGTCCTAGAATGGACGACCTGAAATATAAATACTCTTGGTCACAGATCAACTGTAAGAAAAAAAAATACAGTATACGTCGTTTGTCCTTGCTCAACAAGCCAATTCATCTGGGTAAAGACAACACTGTCATTTAATATTTTCCAACACAAAAGGGAGCGGAATGGGGTGTGGACAAATTGATATTTTCTGCTAACACAAACTCTGTGCGCAATCACCGGAAGTAATCGTTTAATAGCACCAATCACTCTCTTCCGCTTCACGCGGCCCGTCTATACATGCTATATGAACACCCCAACAGGCTCTCGAAGCTGGCCTAGATTTTAGACAGTTTTCTCCCTTTTATAGGGGAGAAATTCGAAGATTTGGCCAACAAATGGCAAATGACAAAACAAAATGTATACCCATCAGCATGGGCGTCAACAAGCGGGGGACGGGGGGGGGGGGGGGGGGGGGCATGCCCCCCTCCCCCCACTTTTGAAAGTGGAGGGAATTGTCCCCCCCCCCCACTTTTTTTCATAAGTGTATACATTATGTATGTTTGATTCCAAAGATTTCATAGATTTCACTCTGACATACATGTATATGTGAAATTTCTGTCTCAGATATGCACCAATTCGCACAATTTCAAGCCTAAAAGTGCAAAAGCTCCCTACAGTGGGAGGGGGACACCCCCTCCCACACCCTCCCCCGCTCGATCGCTTCGCTCCCTCACCGATGTCCCCCCCCCCCCCCCCCCCCCCACTTTTGAGAAGCTGTTGACGACCTTGCCCATCAGTCTAGTAGTTGCGAATAATGTGGCGGGGGTGGGGGGGAGGGGTGGGGGGAGGGGTGGGAGTGGTCAGTTAAGCCAGGTACATACTGTATATGCGCATTACGTACGGTACAAATGAAATTGAGGGTAGATACATTTCGATGCAATTATTTGCATCTTTCTATATTGACATCTTTCTATAATCATAATGGAACATACGAGCGATATGCATAATTTTTAAAAAAAACTTAGTGAGTACTTTTTGACGTTGTTCACGAAGCGATTGATAGCGGCATAACTAATTGGCATGACAGTTGTTGTTGTTGCTTAGCTACGTGCTTTACCCATGATTCAAGCGAGAGTAACACGGACAATAATTGGGTTATTATTTTGATTTCCGAGAATATTCTATTTTTATTCCAGAACATGAGAGCCAGGGTAACTAAATGATAACAGAGATGAGGTATGCATAATATAGTTGTTTCGTTGGTTTTGTTCACCAAAATCATATTCCAGTATTTTTCATCAAATATTGTTAAAGCTAAATAGCAGCATTGGAAAAGTTGCGGGTAGTAATTTTAATGGCCCACCTAATAATATTTATTAATCATGTTAATATTGGAGAAATAGTATGAAACGGGGTTTATGTGGTAAAATCTGACCCTAAATATCGTTTAAGTGCCCCCGACACTCTACAATGCGCAAAATGTGCCATTTAGACCTTTGTAATTTTTCACGAAAAATCCAATCAGATAAAGGTTTTTCTTCGTAAAAATGTATTTAAAGGAAAATTAACTCCCAAACCACCATTGGGAGCGTTTGCAGCATTACACAGAAAGCGCGTGTCGTCGGTGCAGGCGGAAGTTCGTTTTTTCTGTATAGATAAACGCAACTTCCGCCAGCAATGACGTAATTTGACCACACCTCTGACATGTACATTATATGGAAATTTTAGTCCAAATTTGCCCAAAATTTGGCCAAATTTCGGCCAATTCGTAAAAATTATTAACATTTTAGCCCAAAGTACGTCAAATTTTGGCCAAAATGTCAAATTTGTCATAGTGAAAAAAATTTCTTTGTAAAACACCCTCCAGGTGTACGATTTTGTCCACTATGAACTTTTCATTAACCAACCACAATGTCTAATTAACTTATACTGTATATAACCAAAACCCAATAACGCATGTTAAGCATAAACCTAAACCTAATCAACTTTCGCTAAACAATAGCACGACAATCATTCCTCGGAGCAATCTTCACCGGAGCAAATGTCGTGTTACCATGGTTACGTCATGACGTATGTAAGAGCGGTAAATAATGTGAAGGGGGATCTAGAATTCCTATAAGGGCAGAGGCAGACTGTCTGAGGGGCACGCGAGTTGTGGGGGCGGGGGGGGGGGGGGGGGGGGGGGAGGGCACTCGTAGACTTTCTTATTTTTTCAAAGGATTTCTTCTTAATTGTTAAAGGATTGTAGTGCATGCAAAAAGTTCTGCCCCGGCAATAGAACCATAAAGCTTTCTTCTGTTATTTCAAAGTATGAGGGGTACATGTGCCCCCCCCCCCCCCCCCTCACCCCTCACCCCCATTCCTACGCCACTTTGATTTGGGGGGGGGGGGGACAAAATATACACCTCTTGATCATTTATGTTATATTTATCAACGTGTAATTTATCATTTTAATAATTGCAATTTATCATTCTTAACTGTCAAGCATGCAGTGACACATAGCAAGACTTCAATCCACAAAAACGTGTAATCATCGGTACTACCGTGATTATTTGAGACCATAAAACTGCGTCTCGAATTGCTTATTGCGTAAATCCACTATTATTATGTCTTCTGTCCTGTGTTTATCCTCTTGTATTTCTTTTTGACAGCTTTGCATTCCTCGGTGAATGGGATGGATCAACACAGACAGCTGGACACAACATAACTCATTTTCCGGCAGACACGAATGTCTAAAAGACGGATTATCATTACACATCGAATCGAAAACTCGTTCAATTTAAATTTTAAGAAATATCCGAAAGCTAAATAGATCAGTCGCACACTAGTCTGACGTTTTAAGACTTGTTTGCAATTCAAAGAAACTTTTATTTATGATACATGTACATGTAGTAAAGTAGTTAAACAAAAGAAAAGCTATAAATAAAATGAATTTTAATATGTCGAACCAGTGGAACTTAAATATTGATCACTGTGCCAATAATTGCCATTCAAACTATTTAATTTATAGTGCACATATCGGTTCGCGTTTTTAAAAAACATTGAAAGAGATGAAGTTGGCTTTTAATAACAAATTAATGAATTTACATTAATATTTTCATTATAATGATTAGATGATGAGTTTATTTAAGATGTGACACTGATTTTCTAAATATAATTACCTTTATGAACAGTAATCTAAGCCAAATCGATATGATAGTTAAAACACTGTAAGTTATAAGAATAAAATACCAAGAGAGATCGAGAAGTAAAACTATTTAAAAAGGGAGCATTTTAGATTCTATCGGACATTATTTTGTTTTGTTTACTGACGAGATGCAAAACGGGACTGGCTACCGAAAACTACGAGCGTCGAAGTAGATCAAGGTAAGACGCACGAAATTGAACCAAGTTCGCACGCATGTCATGTCTCCTCTTTCCTTCTCTCCATTCCCTTCTTATGTTCCATTCACACACCGTAGAACTTTCTGGTTCCTTGCGATGACGTATCGTGTTACATAACGAGTCCCCTGGTGGCGACATGTACGTACCGTGTGAAAAACCTCGTCCTGCGGAATTCGCACCCTCTCATTATTTCACTTCGGCATCGTGATGTGTGCGAGAGACTGGCCTATGCCTAAAGCCTGGCTAGATTTGGCTGGTTGCCAGGGGTGACTGCAACACGACTTCCTACCCAGAAGTCCCGGCTAGATGAAGTAGCCGCTAGATGACCATGGACTTGCATGTATAGCGAGCTGATTGGATGACCAACGGATGTGGTTGGGAGGAAACACACTTACAAACACACACACACATACGCACGCACACGTGCACATACATACATACACATACACACGCACAGATGCCATACATGCACAAAGACGAACGTGTGTATTTTACACAAGTATAAATACAAAGACATGCACGTAATAATCATGACAATTAATTACATTCAAGCAACTAATCAAATATACAAGGAGAACAAATCACACGTAATATGCACATCAACTCAATTTGCACATGCTCAAACAAGACGAGGCCCTCCGTACACAATTATGTTAATAAATATATGTAATTTGTGAACATTTTACTGCTGTTCAACTGTTGTTTTCTTAATCATTGATGTTTTTATTGTTGTTTTTGTGTTATTGTCCATGGCTAGCATAAGATTTGACCAACCGATTTTGCTTGCAATGCACACAATCATTTTCTTTTCGAAAGAGAAGCAGGTGTATTCCAGCACAATTTGACAAGAGAATCAAAGGACAAATTCGAAGTAACGTTTCAACAATTTTAATTCCCCACAGAAATCAATGTGGTATACGAAATCAATACTAATTAAACACTACAATAATGACTTAAATCACAACAAACCGTATTGCAATAATGAAAAAAATAATACCATCACGAAATCAAGGTGGACATATACAGTATATAGAAGGTGTTGAGAGATTGTAATTGCACATGTAGAAAATCAAATCAAATTCAAATAAAATCTAAGCGACAATTGCAGATCATTTACAATAATAATCAAACATAGAAACCTTAGGGGACTGGTCAATGGCGTTAGCGTTAAACATCTAGATTAAAATATTATTTACCGTAATATTTTGTACGCATGTCTACTCAAATTTTATGCGAAATGAACAAACGAGAGGTAATTGTTTATACAGAGTAGAAAACAATATTTATTAGAATCATACGTATCTATTTCTTGTGTATCAAATATTATTATCTATTGTTCTATCTTAATCCGAACAAAAAACACCACCATAAGCATGTATACGAACAAAACCTCATAAATCAGATATTGACATTAATTCTACGAGTGTCAATATTAAAGACAGGGGAGATTCTGACATATTCAATACTCGCCGAAGATGGCAGCATGCCAGCTAATAAAACAGGGGATGTATAGAAAATAATCAAATCGTGCAGTTGAATGCAGCAAGATAAAATAAAAAAATCATTTCAAATATTGCGTCAAGTACAAAGACCAACAAATGTAAATAACTCTTGTTTGATGTTAGAAATTCGATCAAAAAATGTTATGATGCCAGATCTCATATTCCTATGTTACTAATAATTGAAACAATAATACTTAAAAATCAAACAAGTAAACTATAACATGCTAATAACAGGCAATTATGTTATATATACAACTCAAGATGGCGCTATAGTAAATCTTGCCTCATATTGAGAGAGTAAATAATATTTCTTACGATTATCATTTCCACAATCCCGAAACGTCAGACTGTTTTTATAGTCCTCAATTGAACACGATCATATTCTAATTGTATAAGTATCTGTGGCCCAACGTACCCTCGAAACTATTACACATACAAGTATTGTACTTGCTATGTCATGCTAGTTCTGATTACATTTTTAAAACAATAAAATAACTATAATACTTGCTGTTTCAGAACAAAACATTTTAAAGTAACACTCTTCATTTTTGTTTAAAAAAATCATATTCGATGTTTTTGTTTAATGTCTGATTAAATCACCTCTCGAATTAAACATAAAACGTTCGAGTTAATGTCAACGGGCGCTTGAACGACGTAGAAGTTAACAAAATGACATAACTATTGCAGGTGCCGTCTATCACAGAACAAGCGGGAACCAGCGTTATCGTCTCTGATAGATCGATTGGTCGAATTCCAGCGATTCCCTCATTTCCTGCCAATTAAACATAGAAACAAAAGCATAATTAGAGGTTACTTAATTATCAAATAATGACTGAACAAACAATTTCAATATTAAAGGGCGGTTGTCTGAGATGACGTGAAATGGCTGACCGCATATCGAACGATTGCTAAGTATAAACTGTCATCATATGGAATAAGATGGCGCTAGTCACCTTTGTAGTATGGATAAATTGACCGAATCCTGCACATGTATACAAAAGGGAAATAGTTATATTGTAATGTCCTGTCCTTCCGTTTCCTATCCGTTTGACATCCGGAAGGTACGATCAGAATACTGGCAGGAAACCAAATGATGCGGACCAAGTTCGAAATGGACTACTATAGGATACTTTTAATTCGGCTCCGCTTCGCGTGAAACGAACCGTCATGGAACTTCACACCGCATTTTGGTCGGATAGAAATGGAAGGAGATACGCTATAGTCATGATAGTGGGACTAGGGCATAACATTCCAGCACATCAGCCCAGAAAAACTGACATATATTTACATGATTTATACTGATATAGCTACTTTATTATAGTACCGAAGTTCCGTGAATATATGCCGAAGTCACATATAATACTTTACAACAACACTCAATGAATAAATAATAATAATAATATACTCGATTTATATAGCGCCTAATATGATTGGTAATCATCTCTAAGCGCTTTGCAATGATATTATTACCCCAGTCATAAGATACAATGCAAACCAGCACACATTGTGTGCATCATCTCCACTCCCTGGGGAGCATTCCTTCCAATAAAACATACATAATGTTACCCCTTCATAAGTGGCTTACCCCCCCCCCCCCCCCCACCCCCTCCCTATAAGCCACGCTAATTCCAAGCTTAGCCATTGTTATCAAGAGGGGAAATTAATTTATATAGGAAACTCAAATACTTTCAGGGAAACAGATCGTCCATGGAATAACGAATCAGTCTTCATCTTATTTCACATTCGGCTTATCCCACATTGAATCGATTCGCTATTTCTCTCGTTTATTGCATCCTCATTGTATACTACCTACACTCGTGACACTGACCACCCCTATTCATCCCTCACCGCATCCATCATGTTCATACGCCCCTCTTTAGTATTCCCCTTTTCCTTCTGTAACTGGTAACTCCCTATCCAGCATCATTCTCCCTCTGTTTACGCCCTGCCCTCCTCCTTCTCCATATTCGAACGTGCCCGAACCATCTTAGTTATGCCTCGCTCGACATCATCCCCCATGTCCTCCCTCACCACGTTCATTGAACCCCTCTGTAGTCTTCAAATGTTCCTTCTATATCTGGTAGCTCCCTATCCAGTACCCTTCTCCCACTGTTCACACCACCCCCCCCCCCCCCCCCATCTTCGAACGTGGACTAACCATCTTAGTAAGTCCTCGCTCGATATCATCCTCCCATGTCCTCCCTCATCACTCTCACTACTTTCATAAAACCCCTCTGTAGTCTTCCAATGTTCCTTCTATATCTGGTAGCTCCCTATCCAGTACCCTTCTCCCTCTGTTCACACCCTGCTCCTCCCCTCCCCCCATTCGAACCACCGAATCATCTCAGTCGTGTCTCTTTCACTCATGATGCTTATACCAACCACCCGAATGTGCTCCCTCCACACCCCCACACACCTCCTCTTTAGCATGTTTAGTATTCACATTTTCATTCTACCCGGTAACTCCCTATCCATCAGCCTTCTACCTCTGTCTAACCTATGTCCCCTTCCTTCGCACATGCCCGAATCATCTCAGTTATGCCCCTCTTACTCTCAACCACCCCTTGGGGGTGTTTCACAAATATCCTAAGTTGAACTCAACTCTTAAGTTGAGCTTTAAAAATATGAAAAGTCATTAGTTTCTTTGAAATCTTTTTTGTAAAAACTCTGCTAAAAAGCATAAAATGTTGATTAAAATCACTATGATATTCGAAGGCTACAAAAGGCTTTCCATAATAGTTAGGTCCAACTTAGAGTTAAGTTCTTTATTAGGATCTCTGTGAAACACCCCCTTGTCCTCCCACACCACATCCATCATGATTCTATGTACGCCCCTCTTTCAGTGTTTTTAGTCTTCCCCTTACCTTCTACCTGGCAACACCAGTATCAAACATTCTTCTATATACTCTGTTTCCTTTGCACATGCCCACACCAACACGAACACGGTCGTGCATCTCTCACTTATCAACCACCCTATAGTATAAGTCCTCCATATTATAAGACCCCTCTTTAGTGTTCCTCTTTTCCTACCACCTCCAGCCTCATCATCTGTCTTTCTGTCAAAACCACCGTATCCAAACCGTAAAGAATATACCGTCAAATAAGTAAGTTAGTTATTATTCTGACCTACAGAACGGTCCTTAAAAATTAGCATTGATGTTTACTGAGAAGCATTATTGATGACTTGTCGGCGCATATATTCAGACAATAACAAAATATAAACCAGCACTGCCAACTGCTTGAACAAACCCGCTGAAACAAACAAAGCTAAAAATGATGTCAATATAGACGCAACCCAATTCGTGTGTTTCGGGTTATTCAATTAAAGGGGTCGCTAATTTAATTGTAATTCATCGATATACCGTAGTTCACTATATTTCACTATGTCTTTTTAAAAATTATTATAAGGATGTTTGAACATGTTGAATAAACAATCAAACGAAAATCACTTCTGACATGATTGACATGATCGACATTAAGTGGCCAAATATTCAAATATAAGTATGTTTTATTATGGTTTCGTGACCATATTTCATACAGTCATAAGTAGGTGACGTGTAATAAATTAAACGGTTTTTTTAATTTGACAATGAATTGTCCCTTACAGAGTAAGCATGCAGACATGTCCAGCAGCAGATCCAGTAATGTATATGCATGAAAGATGAAAGGGGTATTTTGGCTGACAAGCAAAAATGGTTTCCAAATTAATGATTGATTTAGTAAATCAACAAAAATTGGGGCCACTCACTACGTGCCATTCTACATCCGCACTTGGACAAAATTAATGTTGGACCCGGCTTGTCAAGTAAAAGTGTGTTATTTTCGCTAAACGTTTGATGGCTTCTTTCTTTAAACTAAACATACTTTTGTTATAAGGCTAAGATATTTATCACTGTTTGCGCTGCTCCTATACTTTGGACTAATTTACAACTTGTTATTGTACAGCCTCCAAGTATAGAAACATTTGAAATAAAGTTAGAAACATACTTCTCCTTATAGTAAAGCTTTGTAAATGGTAATTATTCTGTAATGTGAAGTAGAGTATATTTTATAAAGTATATGCGTAATATGTTATTATCAAATACTTATTGATACGAAAATGACATCGCCTATAGCAAAAAGTCTCAAGAAAAACTAAAATAAAACACTGGTAGATTCATTCATTGATAGGCAATGAGAATGTATACATTAACATGAAAAAGATCATAATCATCGTACCTGTTCGTTTCTAAGTTTCATGTGGAGGGGCCACGTCCTCGGGTCGCCCTTCGGTGGAATGCCCCATCCGACGGCCCCGGGCTTCTTCGCCATCTGCTCAGGGAACTTGGCCCCATCTGGGCCCCTGCAGATGTAGCGTATCTCCGTCGTCTGCTCTGCCGATTGGGCCCCTATGCCGACTGAACGGTGCTCCGGTAGCACTGCGACCCGCTGCTGCCGTTTTCCGTCAGGGCCTGTCGAATTTGTCAGAGAGAAAAGATAATACATTTAAGAATTAAGTATTATTTTATACTTTTAATTTTGTATTAATTAATTTAATTGTGTTTGTATTTTAACTAATCATGTACTGTATTTGATTTAATCGTGTTTCCATGTACTACTTATTTATTATTTATCTATATATTTATGTATTCATTAAATTAATGTTTAAAATCTTGTTTTCATTTATTCATTTATTTATCTAGTCATTTATTTTGTTTCGTTTTGTTTTTCTTCATCTGTTTATTTATTCATTCATTCATTCATTCATTCATTCATTCATTCATTCATTCATTCATTCATTTATTTATTTGTTTGTTTATTTATTTATATATTTATTTATCTATTTATTTATTTACTCATTTTATTTATGTATTTATTTATTGAGTGAGTGAATGCAGAGCGCCCCCTGGAATTAGTGATTTTGTCTATAATATTATAGCAAAGCCTGATAATTATGTTATTCGCTAATGAAAATCACTTTATACTTGATCAAAATAATACAGCTTTCCCAATAACCTGGCATATTATTATATTATTATGTTTTCTCTTCACGTTGCTAATGACGTATGTAATTAAGGTTGTTTTCCGGCTTCTAAAATTTTCTGAAACCCTTTAACATTTTGCAAAGGATCGGCATGAATTATATGCAATTTGGACAAGATCACTAACGCTTGGAGGGATGCATTATTGGAAGTTTGTTAAATGAGGCCAGTCCTTGTCATTGCAACAGTGGCGTAGCGCGGTCGGACCGATTAGGGGGAGGGTGGGGTCATTATCTACTTTAAAGACGTGCCCACGACTTAGCACGCATGACTAAAAGAACTAAAATAACTGATGCTCTATGCAATTTGTATAGCACGTCTTAGTAGATAATGCCGGGGGGGGGGGGGGGCGGAGTACGCGAATTCGTGGGGGAACCCATCCCTGCAAGTCAAGGGGCTTACTGCGTAACCCTTTACGTATTTCTTTATTTTATATCAATGAAAATGAAGATGATCCAAGGAAATAAGGAGTTCCCCGGTATTCTATCCCGAGACCGCCGGATTGCTAGACCGGTGCTCCACCAACTTAGCAAGACAGCCCTTAATTGTGCTGGTTTTCAGTGACGAACACACCAGTTTTGTATCATGTGATAGTTGTCAAATTATTAGGGGGGCGGGGGGCTCGTCAGGAAGTGCCTAGTCACAAGTGACTGTGAACAATCATGTATACATGGCTAAACAGGGTATACCATCATGTTGGTTGGTAGAGAAGCAGCGGTCATGGTGGTGTGATGAGAAAAACAATATTATGGGGAGGGGGGGGGGGGCTCCCGAGGGAGCGAAGCGACCGAGCCGTGTGAAAGTGACTGTGTAGATAAACTGTGTAGTTCTGTGATCTATCATGTCCACTAAGTGATGTGTAAATTCCATGGTAAATGGCCGCAGTAATATGACCGAGTAATGAGCAAAATGCAAAGAGCTATTCACTATTTCATTGCACCGACTTTGTACAGTTGAAATTCTCCACTAGAGAATTTTAAATCTGAACACTTTGATTAAACATTATCTTTATTACGGAAGAAGAATTTGGGAAATTGGAATCTGTTCCATGCTTGTATTAGCTATATACGAATACAATGAGGTGTTTGACAATCGTTAGAGAAACTTTTAAATAAATTTTGATGATTTTAACAATGTTACGTGAAGTTGAAGTTTAATTTTGGGGAAACATAAATAACATTCTAAGAATGTTACTTGTGTTTCCCCAATATTAAACTTCGATTCCCGTAGACATGGTAGACTAATAAAATAATAATAAAATAAATGTTTTTACCTGTGTAGAGAAGAACTCCTTTGCCCATCCTGTGGACGTTGTGTTGTGTCATCCATGTTTCCTTGGAACTGCAGCTGCTAGCTGAAGTCGCCGGTCTAGATCTCCCTCCAGGACCTGGTCTTGATTTCGTCTCGGCGATGGACGGTTCTCTCTCCATCGTTATTATATACCAAAGTCGATACTGCAAAATTAATGTGCTTTTGCAATTTGCAGTTTATCCTCTATTTCTGGTAGACAAGTTTTAGAGTTATGGTTAGCGCTGGTGTGAAGCTACACGAAAAACCGATGCGTGGGTCTACTTTGAAGTCCTGTTCTGGCTCCTTATTCTAAATTTCCTGATTTTGTTTGTATGTCCTCAGCTTAAACATTATAGTTTAATCACAGCAGAGATTTGCTCGCTCTAAATATTTAATCAAGGAGTTTTCACTGAATCTACATGTTTAATCACGGAGTTTTACAAGAGGATGCAAACAGTAACGCGTCCAATGAAAACTGCATTAACGTTGAGCGTGCAAACACCACCAACAACAGTACCGAGCGAAGCTAGCCCCATGTGGGATCTACCGGTGAACCATTGTACCCTTTGTCAGCGTTGCTATGGACGCGATCGATTGATGTGCGTTGATGAAGGGGGCTGACAGGACTGAATAGTCTATGTCCCTTTATGTTGCTATTCCGCTCCATTGGTCCCCAAAAGAAACAAGCTAGTAAGTACATGTAGTATAGTCAGTTTTATTGACTGCGTTCGTCCTTCTAGAAGAGGTTTGTCATTCAAGTTGGTTTCTTCGCTTCGTTTAGGGAACGATACTTTATGTTTCTAGCATTTTGGGCTATGGTAATTACTTGAATACCTTCAAGAATCGTGCTATATAAACTTCATGTTTGGCACTGAGTTAGGTAAACTTTGTGGAGGGTTGATATAACATAATTATGTGATCTTATAATTATGTCCACTGACCGATGTGTGAAAATTCAATTGGTTAAAGAATACAGTCGGCTTGCGGTTGCACCATGACATGGAGAGAGGATTGGGGAGTTCTGCTGAGAAGGACTGTTGGTATTCTTTTCTTGGTAGTCCTAAAAAGGACTACAGTACAGTACATTTTTGGTCAATCATAATTTTAGTAACTAAATCTTGTAGGTTATCATTACAAACTAACAGTTATAATTCAAGTATGCTTAAATAGTAGTAAACATACAAACGGTTACAGGGCTGTTTTCATTCAAAAATTAACCGCCAACACAAGATGGCGTCCATATCAAGTTTCAACCATTTTAATCCCAAAATGTGAATATGATGTTTGATGTTTGATTATTATTCAATAGAGAGATCAACAAAAACAATTTAAAAAACACATTTTGGTATCATATTATTGAATAAAAGTTGGTCCCAAACATTTATTCAAATCGGATATATTTTACGAATATTTCAGCTGTTTCTGAAACGATTTTGTCTTTAAAATTGTCTGGTCTATCAAATTTTTACTTTCAGTTTTTCAATACCTCACAATAAAATATTTCTCGACGCCCTCTGAGCCCAAACTTAACAATCCCTTTAAACATTTATTTAATTTATTCGTCTATAACGTTACAATCATACAAAACATGTTAGTTTATATATGTTTACATTCCAAATCCCCAGGGAAACCCGTATTCTCTTTCCTGGGAAACCCGTAGTTAGATGTTACCCTTGATAACGAATTATCGAAATGTTAAAACATTACTTTATTTTCGAGAAAAAACAACGTTTTCTTGAACTTATTGCAAAAATCACAAACGGCGTTATTCAAGTCTTGGGATTAACTGAACCGAAGTTGTACTATGACTTTTTATCGAGAATAGCATAACCATTAAGTGAAACTGTGAAAAAGATACGCAAAAGCCGATTATTTTACACACTGATTACCACCAAGAATTGTATGATTTCATGTGCATTACACAAGTCTATTTGACGCACGTAGACACCTTTTCTTCGGTTTGTATTCACTGTTTCAGTTATGGTGCACACACACACGAACAAACAAACACACATATGCAAACACGCACACACACACACACACACACACGCACACACATATATATATATAACACACACGCACGCACACGCATATACATATAAACACGCGCATACATACATAATACACATTAAACACCAACACACATATACGCAAACACACGTACACACACGTACACACACACACACACACACACATACATACACACACCCACACACGCCCACACGCACTCACACGCCCAAATACATACCCACACACACACATACCCACATACACACATACATACGCACACACACGCACATATAGACATACACATACGTAAGCACAGATGCACACAGCATTTTTATTTTGTCCCCAAATATACGCTTGATGAACCCAAAAAACACATTTATTATTAGACTGCTTTCAAAGAGCTGATTAAATCAGCACTTTGTATCAGCTCTAATTTGTTTTTGTTGGTCGAAAAACTTAAATAATCATCATACAAACACACACTTTAGACAAAATAACGCTTATCAAATGTTATACTTTTGAATGCTAATACCATAAATTTAGGATAAGTATTTGAAATAAAGAGAACTTAAATTATGTTCATTTAGTGTGCTCTTAAATGTTTTATTTTATTTCGGGCATAGTTAAATTTTACAAACACGAACTATGCTAATCGAAATAACAATAAATGGTAGTAATTTGTGTTCGTAACGTAAATCATGTTCATTGAGCCAACTAAATAATATTGATTGATATTATTTACATAATATAATATTATTTATATTGCAAAATCCAAACAAATACTTGATATCACTGCGCAGCAGTATATTCTACGTGCTCATACATTGTGCGGATTATAGTGTTCGTGAGTGTACCGCCTATAAGTTGTTTCGATTATTCAATTGTTAAAATATAATCAATATCACTGAAGTTTTAAGTCGTTACCATCACTACTGATTTGTGATTATAATCTATAAAAGAGAACAAGCGGATATCTTTAAGTTTTTGTTTGTGGAGTTTCCAAAAACTATTATTTCGCTTTTATGTTTTCTTTCTGGGATTTTTAAAATCATACAACATAACGCATAGGCAATACTTGATGTGGACAAAGTGATAATTACCTTTTCAATAATTCCAAAAGGCGCTAAATCCACTTTTTCAACTTAAGAGAAAAGCAAGTTTCTTTGTCCAACTATGTACACATTCCTATGGGAATATGAAAATAGAACGTTCCACATGTTGATTTTGAATGTGTAATTTGAATGTGGATTCTAGATAGCTTCATAGCTCATTAATGAACTGATATCGTTAACTCAATTTTTTTTTTAATGAAAAGTGGATTTAGCGCCTTTTGGAACTAAGTTCTTCAATTAATACAACGGACTAAAGATAAATGAATATTTCAGTGTATTGTGCAAACACATTCTGCAATAATATTACTCTCAATCATGACATACATTGTTACTAAAACCTCACATAATTTAAGCTATGATTCGCACTCTTACTCAGATATATATCAATTATATTTTCATTCAACTAAATTTATATCGAAAAACATGCTTGTGCAAAATGTAACATGTCAATCGTGTAAGTATGTGTTGTCACCGCTTATGATTTAATCTAATACTTATACTTATCACATCACATTTCTTTTCAAAAATCTACATAATATAGATACGGGTCGAATACCTCGAATAGCAACAGAACACGATGCAGTATATTAATGTCAAAATTGAAATGATCAATAATTATGTACAGGGATAAATTAGTCAATCACTAACGCATTGAAGATTAATTAGATGTACCCGTAACTGATGCATAATCCAAATTTGACTGATTTAAAAAAAAAAACAGTTCAGTTGTTTAAATAAATTATTCAATGGCATTATGTTCCCAACATTGATTTGAACCATTTCTACGACTAAAACATTACCATTGATTCGTGACAGTGTAAGAATTGCTCCTCTATTTCTATTGAATGTGGTAACATGTTTATTATTAATGCAATTATGTACAAAATTGAGTCATGCCATAAACATATCACTGTCTTTAATTATAATTCTTTACATTATCACGTTTGTGCACATAAGCTATATTTAAAACACGTAAAAGCACAAGGTAATACAATTATGGACAAAATACGCAACTCTTCTACATTAATTCCATGATAAATAATATAATATTGTAATTGCAGACAAACAAAAATATACATAATTTTATTCACAGTCCGACCACGCTCCACACTAGAAAGGACAAGACGTTCCATGCGATACTGACGACGATCACCCTGATGATTACGCATCTTCTTGCTCCTGATAACGATGACGATGGCGACGACATTGACGATGATGACGATGATGAAGATGACGGTAGTCAGATGATTGCGTCTCTTGTGGCTATGGTGGTGTTTAGTAGCATTAGCCTAACATGTAATCGTTATTATTGCGCCTGGCAATTGAAGAACAAATTTAGAAATTTACAACAACAAAACTGTGCGAGAAAGCCACCCTACGTCTCGTTGAAAGTAAACTATATGAATACTTATCAATAAGCATGATTCATATCTTTTTTGTTCGATTTATTGAACATTTTGGTGCAGTCAGGTGGCAAGGTGGGTAGTGAAGGATGTGAATTGTTCGTTTGTCTCTTGTACCATCGTGTCTAAATTGTGAGTTGTATAATAGGGTAGGCCGATTTTCCTGGGTGTAATCTGTAGTAAAAAAAAAAAAAGGGGAGAAAAAGAAGAATGGAAAAAAGGATTTAACAAAGGAAATTCATAATATGCGACTGGATTATCATTTTAAAATAATTAGTTATTATATCCCATGTGCATTTTGTTTAACATGTGTTTTTGTTGGAAATTATTGTTGTTTGAGAACGTGTGCTTTTTCGTGAGTATGCGTAGTGTGTACGTATGTATGGGTGTGTGTGTGCGTGTGTGCGCGTGCGCGTGTGTGTGTGTTTGTTTGTTTATGCGTATGTGTGCCTACATGTGTGTGTTTGTGTGTTGTGTGTATGTGGTGTATGTTTGTTATCGTATTACGTCCTTGTTCGAAGCACGTATCGAATATTGATCGGATGCTATACAGACACGAGATTAAAAGGTCGCTTTCAAGCACTCTTATAAACCCCTCTCTGTAAAACACTCATGGAAACCCTTCTGATTGCTTTAAATGACTTCTAGGATTACAAGGGTATCGACCTCGTCTTTCACTCTCTACTCAAATGAATTATATGTTCAAGGGATCTAGTAACACTGTCCAAATCCTCGAAATCCAATTGGAATTCTAGCATACCGCGTTGTATTAGTATTAAAGGGACTAACATTGTCCAAATCCTCAAAATCCAATTTGAATTTTAGCGGTTCCTTCATACCGCGTTGTATTTGTATTAACAATAGAAGCATGGGGCAGGTTTTGGTTTTTCGAATTTCCATTTCGTTAAAAAAAATATTCACGATTGAAGTGTTCAGATGTAAAACTATCCACTGGATAGTCGTAACCGTGTACAAAGTTAGTGCAATGAGTTAGTGAATATCACTTTGCATTTTGGCTCATTACTCGGCCATATAACGTCCATTCAACTTTCACAAAATACCCAGTGAATATATCAAATAACAACGATATACATTGTATCAACCATTCATCACTTTTTGCACATGTCAACAAAGGTACTAGATCCCTTTAAGCCATTCTTAACTAATTTGAAGTAAAATTATGTAAGACCCAGTTATCTAAAATATTATTTTTCGAAATATGAAACTCATTTTGTTCTAAATAGTCTTTTACTTTATAGAACAATTGATGATAACAAATTGTACACGTTTTAAACAAAAAGAAATATGATACAATATTGAGATCATTTCGCAGAAAAGCTTTCATTGTTATAATACAATTATTAATAGTGCAGAACTTGAAATCGGTACGACGCCAATCGAGGCAAATAAAGTCATACAGCGGGCATAATTATACGAATTGTGACCGTTCCTTACCATCCATTACTTGATTGGAATGCCATTATTTTGCCTTGATTAGTACTTGCTTTTGACATTTTTGTAAATTCTTGCCATTTAATTTAGTTTAAATTAGTAAAAGTGATTTTAAATTGTCATAATGTATTATACATGTTATATCTTATCTGTCATGTCTTATATCCCTCTCTCCTAGTGCTTCTCTCATTATCCCATCTATTCTCTTTCTCATCTTCTCTCCTTTTGCCTTTCTCCCTTCCCTATTCTCCGCATCTCGCTCTCCACTCACTTGCCCTTACTTTCATGGTGTTTTTTGATGTACATATGTTAATGCTTTCAAATGTTGATGTTATAAAAAAAAAAATATTATGTATTGATTAATTGTTATAAAATTACTATATATTGCAATATTTAAATATTTATGTACAAGGCATCCCTGGTGGCCTCCCCAAGTTGGCAGGAAAGACCCATGGGTCACAGAAATTCAAGATTTTTTTTTCCTGCCAGGCAGTTTGGGGAGATTCACCAGGGGTGCTTTTATGCTTTTATGTTTTCTGATCGTTTTGTAAATTCACTATTCATTTTGTATCATACATTGTACTTTATTTTGAAATGCCGAATAAATAATAATAATAATAATAATAAAATAAAACAAAAACATCATTTGGCATTCTTCCCTCCTTTCGCAATGTAGTTCACATTTTACACTGTATATGTTCCAGACGAAAGTGAACTCAAATATAATTATGAAATTCTCCACACCAGGTGCCTCTTAAGCCCACTTAAAGTCATTTCACATCTACCAATTTGATAACATTCAGACTGATTTGTATCATGATCTGAATAATCCAAAATAGAAAATAAAACTTCGAATTAAACGGTGTTTAGATTCCATCAATGTAATACTCAGACTCTTGTTTTTAAATCGATGGATTTGCGTAACTCGCCATCATCAATCATTATTTTGATTGCTGACATTCTTGAAAATTGTCATGAAGCAGTTGATCAAAATTAGTACATAACTCTGAAACTGTTTTTTTTTCTTCAAGTGAATGATCTCTCATAAGCTAATAAGTATAGTTAAGCTGGAAAGAAAGTGGGACACGTGAAGCAGCAGCTCATTTGCGACGGATAAAGTGACTTTAAATCTGCTCCGCAGATGGTTGGTAGAGCCGCATAATACATCATCATACTTGTGACATTTATCGTTATGATATAACCCTCCTGCTGGAGTGGGCAAATATAATAATACAAAAAACACTAGCTTAGTTTTAAAGGGATCTAGTAACATTGTCCAAATCCATAATTACCAATAGAAACATTGAACATGTTTTGGTATTTCGAATTTCCCTTTCGTTAAAAGTGTTCGGATTTTGAATTATCCACTGGAAAGTTATAACTGTAAACAAAGTCAGTGCAATGAGTTAAGCAAATACCACTTTGCATTATCGCCCATTACTCGGCCATAATTATAACATCCATTTAACGTGAACTTTTCACACATTACCGAGTGGACATATCAGATCACATTGACAAGAATTCATCACTTTTTGTACATGTCAACAAAGTTACTAGATCCCTTTAAAATGTCTATTTTTTTATGAAAGGGCTGAATAAGCAGCAACAAGCTTTCTCAATCACTATTGTATCGTTTCTGGGTAAACATCCATCACTAGCTTAGTTTATTGAGCAACAAAGAGTTTTCCTAGTCCCCAACTAGGGCTAGATAGGTAAGCTTTAGGTACCTACTAAGTTAACCCTAGTAAGCAACTAAAATATATTGTGTTTATTTCGTAACCACGCCATCCAAAATAGACTTAGCAAGAAACTAAGATAGTGGGCTTTCATGAATATGGGCCCATAATGCATACTTACGATCTAAAATAGACTCCGAATTTAACTAAGCTAGCATGGTTTTATAAGTATAGGCCCCAGTAACGCACGATGTCACAGTTGGTGCACAAGTCTCCAGTATACAATTGCCCTTTCGGCCCAGAAAAATTGACACTTAAGTTGTTGTTTTTTCATTTTTTACTTTCAGAATAGTCTTTATCTTTGATGACGTCTTTATGTTTTTAATTTTTCTTTGTACAAAAAGAAATTGTTAACGGTCACTTCATTTGACAGGTTGACACCGGGCCTGAATAATCATTTTTTTTCTCAGTAACTCTTGTTACTTGTTAGATTTTTTCCTTTCTTATACAACTATGAACGTTCATTCTACGTAACAGACTGACACCAAAACCATCCATTTTTTTATAAACCTTTCGTAACGCTTGCGTCAACCAGACAATACCTGAAATGTCTTGGGGCATCTGGCGAACAACAGAAAACTTCAAAATATTATTGAAATGCATTATGCAAGTTGGTCAGGTGCGAGTAGTGGTCCCTCAGGCCCTATACACAAGTAGTAAATCCATCAATCTCGAAAAATCCCTGAGCAACGACGTAACATTACTCTAGAGACACCAATGGGGGGAAAGGGGGCACTGTCCTTCTAAACGAAACAAATATATATATATTTCCTTTACCTTTTCTCACTACGCTTTCCCGTGTAAATGTTTAGTGACCAACATTTTATTTGATTTGAATATATTTCCATATTTCACAATTAATTTGTTTTAACAAGTAAATATACAAACAAACAAACAATATATTCATAAACGAGATGCAATATGAAATACGCAAAAGACTACTATACAATAAATATTATACATAATCGATCAATAATGTGTTTGTAATTAACAAAAAGAAGCAACGCCTGTAAAAGATGCACACGTGAATATATAACAAAATCGGTTATAATAATATTATCAGGCACAAACTACCCTTTCTGGGACCCCCCCCCCCCCCCTCCTTATGATGCCCCCTTTGTGGGATCACACTGACTATGCCTCTGCCCTTACACGGATGACGCTCTGACAGTGCTCCGCTTTTGTATCGTTGTTAACCGTTGGGCAACCGTTTATTGTCTTCTAAGAAGTTATTCAAGTAATATATAAAAGCTTTTATGAAAATTAAAATATGACGTTGAATTCTTTGACGAAGGTGACCCACATTATAAAGCCATGTAGCTCGTGGCATAACGATTGCTTGGGAAGGAAAGTTATGACCTATTACTCAGTGGACATACTCAGTGAATAGAACAATACACATTTTATCAACCATTCATCACATTTTGTTTGCACGTGTCAACAAAGTTACTAGATCGCTTTAACGAATATAATCCACTGACCTAGCTGTGGAGTGTGGGGGAGCGGTTCGAAGCGACGACGATTCGGTCTTAGACCTCCTCAGTGTCCGCACATCGACTCCGGGCGATGTCGAGTCGCTTGAAGCGGAAGCTGACCCGGTTGTCGTGTTGGCCGCTCGACACGAGACGGACCACGGAGTTGTGGCACATCAGGGGGACGCTGATGGCGGCTGACAAGGACATAAGAATACGAGAGGATTGCTAGGTTAGAACATGATGTATATAGTATGACAGCCAAGGAACTGTAGTCTTTAAATCGTTTTCGTTTTTCAAACAAAGACTGTTAAAGTTACCCATCAACATGCCATTATCTGTTTGACAGGTTATAGGGTTAAAGGTGCACCTGTAAAGTGTCTAACTCCACAAACTGCATTAATTTGAGCTTCCACATTTCTCTTGTTGTTTGGCTTATGGTAAGAATTCGGACATATCGTACAATGATTTTGGTACAGGATTGAAGTCTCAAATATCATTTTGGGAAATATCTGACACTTTACAGGTGCACCTTTAAGTAATATCGGCAATTTGGGAGGATTTTATTCATGTGAGTCTCCCATTATCAGTTTGACAGGGTTATATAAGAGTTAGGCAATATCGCCAGTTTTGGAGTAACAATTCATGTGAATATCCCATTATCCGTTTGACAGGGTTATAAGAGTTAGGCAATATCGGCAGTTTGGGAGTAACAATTCGTGTGAGTCTCCCATAATCCGTTTGACAGGGTTATATAAGAGTTAGGTAATATCTGCAGTTTAGGATTAAAACTTCGCGTGAATATCCCATTATATCCGTTTGACAGGGTTATATAAGAGTTAGGCAATATCGGCCAGTTTGGGAGTAATCATTTGAATGTGTAGGTATAATAGTTAGTCGCCAGTTAAAGGGACTTAGTAACATTGTCCAAATCCTCAAAATAAATTTTTCATTCTAGCGGTTCCCTCATACCTTGTTGTATTCGTATTAACAATAAAATCATGGGACAGGTTTCGGTTTTTCAAATTTCCCTTTCGTTACAAAGATATGTACGATCGAAGTATTCAGATAAGAAAAACTCCGGGCGAGTTTTTCTTCTGTGTACAAAGTGAGTGCAGTGAGTTATTGAATATCACTTTGCATTTTCGCTCATTACTTGGCCATGCAATGTCCATTTGACTTGAAATTTTCACACAATACCCTGTGGACATATGAGATAACAATAATATACATTGCATCAACCATTCATCACTTTTTGCACATGTCAACAAAGTTACTAGATCCCTGTAATACCTGTTTGACAAGATGGTCCACCGGGGAGGATGAAGTTGGCCCCGCCCATCGAGTTGCCATCGCTGCTGGGCTGCCTGACAATGTTGCCCACCTGACCGCAGATGCTCTCCTCGCTAGTCATGTGACTGATTTCCAGGGAGTTCCCCTCCAGGAGGTCGACGTAATCCAGACCCTCGTTACACTGTGTGTGAATACAAGGAATATGAAAGAGGCCAGATACGAATGTAATACTCTAAGAAATGGTAAAAGTAGAATATTACTATTATGGTTAGGCTCACAGCGTGAGCATGATATGTTCCTATTTTAAGTGCGTAATCAATTTTAAAACATATATCCAATAACTCGAGATACTACCCGCGCTCACCAAAGTCCTAACTTCCAGTTAGAGTACCCAGTTGAGTTTTGGGAAGAGACGTACAATGTAAGTAATCTGAAATAAAGTGAAGTTTAATTTTACAGTTGAATAACAGGATATGAAATAATTATGATTTTAAACTATAATAATTATAATTGGCTTAAAATGAAGTCCTCAGGAACGTTGGTATATTTAATCATCAAAACAGAACCTGCAAATAGAACTAGAAAAGTAAAGTTGGTTTGGCTGCCTTTTTTTGTCCATAGTTCGTTTTGCTTATTAATCAGGCAAAACAAAAATCAATCTCCTCTTTAGATTCTGGCATTTCCGTCCCGTAAGCAACAAATAATAATCCATCCAGAAATATCATATTTCCTGAAACTGTAACCAAAGTGAGAGCAAACCCAGTGCTTTAAGACAGATGTTGGCAATTCAGTTGCCTCTTTTAACACGATCAGCTGAAACCTGGAGGTTTTAGAGTAGCAAATCTACTTTTCACCATTTGTGCGTCATTATACGTGGTCGAGTGGTTATCAGCCGGCGTAGAACCGCCCCTGGGACCGCAGAACGCCAGGATTTAATCGAGCAAATTGCTCGTTATTGGGGGTACCCCCCTCTATTCCCGTGTGTGACCACTCGTAAACTGAAATATAGGCCAATTGTTTTGCTACGCATGCATTGGCATTATAAACCTCATCGTGTATAAAGGTGCGAAGAAAATAATATAGATTTATTTAGTCGGAATAATTGCAAAGAAATTAGGGTCGGGAAAAAAACAAACACACGGTTGGAATGGGATATGAAGAAGGAAAGACACCCGATCCCAGAAAAAGACGTTTCAGACCAATTTTGTCAAGGTTTGAATAAGTGTTATATAACAGCCACCTGGCCACCTGTGCTGCATGCACAGTGCTATTTATAAAAAGAAAATTGTATTCAAGGTTCAACAGATTTGAATTCACGTTGGGTCGGATTCGGAAATCAGACGCGCGGTGCCGTCTTGGGAACGTCTTGCGCGCGGTGCGAAATACACGCTGGTTTAGTGTTATGTGTGTGCACAAAATATATCCCAGTTGCAAATGGCAAACCGTGGTGTAGCATCCCCACGCGTGACAATATTTAATAATTCTTTCAGCGAGAAAATCTGTTGGCTTTGACAAGGAACGTGACATGAGAATGAACATGCACATTTCCGTTGGATCTGTAGTGCGCAGAAAAGTTAGTTGTAGTGTAAAATAGATGTAAACATGAAAAGGCGCCAGGCAACGTTCTGAATTGACAAATATTTCAGTGACAATTTCGCTGTGAAACAGAAGAATGATTCAGTAATTTGTAGTGCCTATTTCAATGAGCGATGTAGCAATTGACAGCTTTTCTATGGTCACCGTGGTCCATTTATCATTAAAGTGATCCACGTACTTTGTCTAACTCGAAGAAAATTACTTTGAGCTTCCATATTTCTCTTCTACCGTGTTGTGTAGCTTATGGTAAGATAAAAATAAAATTATTTTATATTTATTCAAATGTCCCTTTAGTATGACGATATATATCATTGAAAATCATTCAGCTCAAGACGGTCATAAAGGTCACGTTCGAATCTACGACAAAGAACTCATACTTAATTGTAGAATCTGACGCAAATTTTCGCCTTTTTAACAAGGAAAGCAGTGTTCCTTTTCAATGAAACTTTCACACATCATTCAGACATATATTACAATGATTTTGGTATAGGATCGAAGTCTCAAATGTAATTTTTTTGGCAATATCTGACAAAGTACATGGATCACTTTAATCAACGAGAAACGTTCCAATCAAACGGGAAAATGTTTGACGGATGTGCTTGCAATTAAGTACTTAGTCGCACAACATCATACCTTTGGTCATCTTGATTTAAATATAATTTTCGTGCTCTTTTGACCATTTCATTGTCCAGAATCGTTGATTCTGAGACCAGGGTAGTTCCGACTGGAACGTTTTATACCGCGCGGAGCCCACTATAAAGCATCCATTCCACTATCGCTACATGCCCACTAAACGCGCAATGCCCTCTGATCGCGCGACCCGGAAAGATTACCCATGAAGATTACGTACGTGCGTATATTGCCATATGCGCACGGGGGCCGAGAATGAACGCGCGGTGCGGGAGAAACCAGCATACGAACAACGCTAAGGCAGTTAGCTAAGACCAGGGAAGCAGGACTCCCACTTCCCCGCTGAGACTGAGAGTAATTTTGCATGCACGTCATCAAGGGGGAAATGTATCTGACGATTTGGCTTTGACATCTGTTTGCCTGCAAAGTTCCTTCTTGTTCAAGAGACCATTTCAAAATCACCATCTTGACTAATTCCAAAGGGACAATCACCATTTTCATACAACCGCAGGCACGACAGGGAGTGACTTTAGAGTAAACTCATTATTATATAACTTTTTAAAGGCAGAAATAATGAATCAAGGGTGTTTATGAAATCGTTCATTGAAATAGTTTGACAATTACAATTTCCGATCACTTTTCACATCAACACTGTAATGAATTAATCGGTCCCCTGAGAGAGAAATTATAAACGCATTTCTCTGTCTGAGTATAATTATTTCCAAACTTTGTTAGATGACGGATACAATACAATACTTAATTTGACCTTCATGTTTGAGCAAATGAATAATAGTCTTGATGAAATATTATCCTCGGAACACAACGGAAGTTGGTGTGAGATTTTGTTTAAGTATTGTGTTAAAATTTGTGTTATATAATTAAATTTCAAGAAAATTGTAATCAAGTCTCAAGTTCATTTCCGACAACTGAAATCAAAACAACAATATTTTTTGCTGGCGATCTAAAAATATCTAGCACACATACGTAACGTAATTTACTAAATCCATATCGTTTTACATAACGGGAGGCATGTAGATCATGATGCCGCAAACGAATATTTACATTGCATGTGATCTGGGCCCCGTTGCAGAAAGAGATACAATCGATTATATTATATGACCTATAAAGATACTGGTGTGCGATTGGTCAAAATGCTGTCACGTGACCATCGCTACAAGGATGAGAAGCGTTATATTGACCGATCAGTCAATATAACGCCGTTATAATAACGCCGTTATATTGACCGGTGACGTAATTTACGTCACAATGGGTGTGTGAAGATGAACAATGTGCGCGTATTAGCATCCTGGCACGCGCAGCGTTGTTAAGCTTTCTACGGAGATTGCGCGATCCGAAAGTAAATTTGAAAGGAAGGTCGAATAAAAAAGCATTTTGCGCAGCATTTCGATAACAACACACTGTTCTACTGGAAGGATTTCGATTTAATCTAATGATTTTCCCTTGTTCATAATTTTATTTCAACACCAAATTTATATTTATCTTGATTTGTATCTATATAGGTCATCATAATATAACAGATATTGACCTTTTCCTTCGGGAACCATATAACATTTCATTTCCCTTGGGGAGTTATATTTTTGTCTCGGAATACTATATTTTTCCTCAGCGCTACGCGCTTCGGAAAAATATAATGTCCCTCGACACAAATATAACTTCCCTCGAGGATCTCAAATGTTATATTGCCCCTCAAAACAGTCAATATCTGTATAATATAAGTTACAATTGATTGTAAGTCAGAAGCCTCGCGCGTTTCAACCAATCAGATTCGCGCATTTAGAACACATGATCTGACTTACAATTAATTGTAACTTACAATCGACTGTATCTCTTTCTGCAACGGGGCCCTGGTAGATTTAGTGCTTCGTGTGGAATATGTTGTGTTGTTGTTGTTGCTGTTGTTTTTGTTGATGTTGTTGTCGTTGTTGCTGATGTTAATGTTGTCGTTGATGATGATGTTGTTTGTAATGATACATACAAATAAAATAAATAAATAAATTAATTAATTAAATCATGGCTTATATCTAATTCGATACCAGTGATTGAAAAAGGGATATTTCTTTGGACACTCAGATTTTACTTTATGTCAAGACAAATTTCCTTCCTAAGTATGCACCAGATTGCATAATTTCAAGTAAAACATTGCAAAAGCGTTGCAGGGGCAAACACCCACCTACCATCACCCTCCCCCTTCTCGGACGCTTCGCTCCCTGGGGAATTGGCCGCATTGTCTCTGAAATACTTTATTCATGTAGTTGTATATCATAAATATTTTGGCATTTGATGCATTGTTTGAACTGTATATGTCGCTTTGCGAGTATTATATTTGGGGGTGCATATTTGTTTTTCTTCATGAAACAAATATAACCTATTTTCCGGTCGGTAGAATCATGACGCACTTACCCACATTATATAAATGTCGTCAAGTCAGAATTTCCTTCTTAGGTATCATGCCAGATTGCACAGTTTCAAGTCCAAAAATGCAAAAGCTCCCTACTGTGGGAGGGGGGGGGGGGACACCCCCCTCCCACACCCTCCCCCCGATCAGACGCTTCGCTCCCTCGCAAAGTTTGGTTTAGCCCCAAAAAAAGTTTTTGCTCATTACGCCACTGGTTATTTCCTTTAATTGATGATGATGATTATTTCTTGGCCATACAATATCAATCTGACGTGAACATTCTCACACATAATGTACATACTCAGTCAGGACATTATCATAATCACAAACACACGCATTTCATCAACCATTCATCACTTTTTCAGCACATGTCAACTTGTAGTTAGTTATAAATCCCTTTAATATATTGATTTCCCGACATCACACACTTACCCTGAGCGAGGCGTCGCCGTTGTCACTGGCTCCTATCCCCATCTCCAGGATGCGGATGGTGGCAGGGTAGATGATGGACAGCGAGCAGTTCCTCTCGTTGCCATAGTTACGGAGGGTGTGCGTGCCACTGGGCTCCGGGGCGATCACGTTGCAGGCTGTATACACATCATCATACAGCGAGAGAGAGGGAGAGAGAGAGAAAGGATGAAATAAATCAGGGATAAACAAAAAATGTAATCAATTGACATGATAGAGGAGGAATTCGAAACATGGGGGGGGGGGGGGGGTAGAGAGAGACAAAAAAGGGAGATGAGAGGAGGAAAACAAAAATCAGGGATAAACAAATCATGAATCAATCGAGGAGGAATTATAATCATCAGGATATGGTAGAGGGAGAGGAAAGGGTGGTGTGTGTGTGTGGGGGGGGGGGGGGTGGGGGGGGGGGGGGGGGGGGGGGGTGAGAGGAGGAAAACAGAAATCGGTGATAAACAAAATTTTAAGAGGAATAAGAAACATGGGGGAGGGGTGGAGGGAGAAGGTAAGGGGATGAGAAGAGGAGGACATGAAAATGGAAGGAGAAAGAAATACAAAACGAAACAAGGAAGAGGGAGAGGGTGCGGAGAAGATGGAGGGAAGAACAAGACGTTGATGAACACAGAAGAGGAAACAGGAGAAGGAACGTGGGGAAATGAAGAAAATAAGGAAGAAAGGGGGATATTGAGAAAAGGAGAAGTGGAAGATGAGTATTGAAGTGAAAGAAGTAAAAGAAGAAGAAGATGATGGGGAGGGGAATGAGAAGAGGGCAGAATTTTACAGTCAGCGATTAAATGTATTTGTCATGACGCGTATCTGGTGGAGGATGAAATCCGTTAAAATATACAATATATACTAATTACAAATAACATGATGTTTTTATAACTCATTACACAATGGTCTCAATGCGCTTTATACATGGTTTCAATAAGTAACGTCCCTCATATAAACTGTTAAAGGAACCTATTTATTATTTTATCTGATCCCCTGGTGGTATTTGGTGTACAATGATGGTCTATGAGTCTTGTTTGTATTATTTTATTTCATATGCTTTCAAGTGTGAACAATTATCAAGAAATGCATGACTTACGAAACATATTTACCAAAATAATTGTAATTACCTGAATCTACTTGTATTATCCTAAATATTTCAATGTTATTTTTGGCAAGCTCTATTTTCATATTCATTCACTCGTCTTCATGCTCAGACTCCAGAATAGCAAACATACAAGTATGTGATTATAAAACGTCAAGTGGATGTGACTAGAAAACCATTTAGGATAAGTACACTTAACAAAATAATACACATTTATTTGAATTCCTATCTACGCAAGCTGATTTCCAAATATCGTCCTTTTCAATACATTCCTTGTGAAATTAAGACACCAATTAAGACGATATGTATTAAACGAAAACATTAAATACATCTTTGTTTTAACTTGTCCCCAATATTAAAGCCCGGAGCTAGCAATCATAATTAGTAAATAGCTAACATAACCAAGAGGATGAATGTATTTTTGCTTCTACGAGAAAATTAGTTACGATGATAAGCACTCTTTAAAGATTATACACCCTGGGGCATCAATGCATATCAATATCTCGATTGTTTTTATCGCCCTAGAATGAGACAGTTAGTAATATAGTTTGATGGTCAGATTTCTTTTCTGTTCAACTCTAAAAATCTGACATAACATAAATATTTGGGGGTATTTATAAGTGTATAAATTATGTTTAAAGGAATCTAGTATACCGTATCATCTAGTATTATATTACTAAAACATTGTCAAACTCCAAAAAACTTGCTTAGAACTCTATCAATTATCAATTTCAATTTCAATTCTATTTGTTTCCAACAAAATTATCACATACCTCGGCTCGTTGTATTCGTGTTACAAATACAAGCATGGTTGTCGGTTGTCAACATTTATCTTTCGTAAACTGGTTAATAAAAAGATATTTATGATACATAATTTAAACTGTGTACAAAGTCAGTGCAATTAATTAGCTTGTATCACTTGACATTTTCGCTCATTACTCGATAATGACTTTAATTAACTATGTACTTTTCTCGCACTACCCAGTGGACATAATCATATTACAGAAATATTATATTTTATCAACCCTTCTTCATTTTGTTTGCAAAAGTCAACAAAATTACCAGATGTCTTTAAAAATCTAATTTAAAGAGTGCCCTGTTTCTTTCATTTTTTTAAATTATCGATATTTACTCCTATTCGAAGTTAAAACTCCTTGATACCTACTAGAAAATAATACAAGCGATAAGTGGGTGTAAATATTTCTACACACTGATAAGGTCATTCAAACAGGTATACTACGTACATTTTTTTCTAGATGAGGTATGTATGCATCATACGTTTTTCACAACCATTGAAGTGTTTGATGAGTGGTGATATGTAATTTGTTATTTTATTTATGCAAACTTGCACGTATAATTATAAGCAGTTCGACTGTACCTCGCGTCACACGTATACATGACGTATGTTTAGTACTTGTTTTTCTTCTTTCTTTTTTTGCCGTTACTGTGCTATTTCGTGGAACTGAAGATTGATTTTGCAGGCAAGATGGGCAAGGATTGGAAGAATGCTGAGCATTCAATCTCAGAGGCGTATTGGAGGCTGCACGCAGCAACCTTGAGTTTTGAAAACGGCCATATTCGGACAAAAAGTACCTCAAATTCGGGCTATAAACCTCATCATATTTGGGCAAATCCATGTCATGTTCGGGCAAAATAATGTCATATTCGGACAAAATTATGCATGTCATATTCGGACAAAATTATGCATGTCATATTCAGACAAACTCATGTCATATTCGGGCAAACATATGTCATATTTGGTTGTCATATTAGGCCAATATAACGTAATTTTCGGGGAAACCATCAAACAAAATTTCCCCTATATACCGTACGCCCATGTTCAATCTATTAATTTGATACCATAAACAGCTACAATAGAAAACACCAGAGTGTAAACATCCTAGATCAACCCTTTTATGTATAGTTGCAGTTTCTCCTATAAGTATTAGGAGACACCCGATGATTAAAAAAACAAAACATTTACAATGATATTACATGATTCTAAGTTTATGAACAAAATTCAAAACAAACAATTGAAATGCAAAATAGGGCAATTTCAACGTTCCCATGGAATAGCCTAAAATGTTTATCAAAAAAACATTAGTATTCCCTTCACGAAATTTTGTTTTTAGGAATACAATCTTCAATTACTTATCTTCGGTATTTAAGCCTGCAGCACACGTACTAATCGGTAATGATACGAGCGTCAAGTGCATGAAATTCCTCATCCAAAAGTAAACGAAAATGCGAATTATCATTCCCGCTTGAGGCATCCAAGCGTTATCAATATAAAATCTGACACGCTTAAAGTACTGCCACCCAAAAATAACATTCTTATAAATGAAAGGTAACATCTTTAGTATTCCATTCCATCAACAAGTTCACAAAAATATGTCCCAGAAAAAATATATATAATTGGAAAACGCATCACCATTCTAAGCATGCGTTCATGGGTCTGCATGTACGATACTACTTTGTCCAGAGCGAACGGATCGCCCGGGATTCTATTGTCTCCAAACGTACACGTGAATAGCATTGACGCACTCGCAAATGTTTGTCCTTACGGAGCCAGGAAATAGTAGTGGTTCCGTCAGTGGTGGAAATTAACTGCTTTGTTTATGAATTACACAACCCTTTGCAAAATGTTAGGTATCTATTTGATATCACAAAACGATACCAAAACATATAATTATGTGTTGTTCTTTGCCTGGTGGTCCCCTTTAAGCGAACGTAGACAAGTGGAAGATCCTTTTTTTGCATCGCTTATTATTTGTATGTGTGGCAATTTGATGTCAATGCAAAATATGCATTAATCACACATTGCAGAGCACTCATCTCAAATTTTGAAGCACCATTGGTCAGATAAATATTTCTTATAAAGTAGCCACTTGCAACCTTTCAAAAGGAAGATCCTTTTTTGGATTGCTTATCATTTGTATCTGTGGCAATTTGATGTCAATGACAAATATGCATTAATTACAAATTGTATATAGCACTCATCTCAAATTTTGAAGCACCATTGATCAGATAAACATTTCTTATAAAGTAGCCACTTGCAACCTTTCTATATTCATGGTGAGCATCTTTAACAACATACATTTTGTGAAACTACATTTTTAATGACTTAAACTGGAAGCGTGGCAGTAAACGTGAGTGAATCAATGCACGTACAATTTTTTTCACAGCTGTCTATGTTCTATAGAGACCAACAAACTATTGCGGTGATACATTCATTTTTGTTTCTTTTTTTTTAATATAAACTTTATCTCTATTTATTTTCCCTCTAAATTGCGATTTCGAAATACGGGTTTCTTTTGAACCTGTGGATTAAGGGTAAATAATATGCTGTACAAAAAACAGTTTCTTGCTTACTTGTGGCTATTTCTTTGCAATGCTTTGTAAATTAGTTATGCATATAGCCTATATTCATCGTTATACGGACATTTTCTTGAACTCAGAAAAAGATATAAGAATAATAAGAATAACAACGACGTAATTAATACTAGACATTTAAAGGGACAGTTTCCCCACAATATATTTACTTTTGATTAAGTTCCCAACACATTAAAACCGAATTTCATGTAAATACGACCAATATTGACCCTTTGGACAAGAACGGAGCCATCATTCAATGTCACTCGCTGTACTGGCTGATCCCATTCATCGCATGCAGCATGGAGGCTGCCATTGATGTTTATGTAGCTCGGATTTAGAATAGTTCGCTCAAAAATGTGACGTCAAACACGAACTACTCTTTTGTGTTTGTGCACAATCCCTGCGAGCTGCAAGAGCTATAAACAAAAAGAGCCCGAGCTTGTTAGTTCAGGTACGACGTAACATTTTAGCGCGAACAATTAAAAATCCGGATTTTAAAACATAATGGCAGCCTTCATGCTGTACGCGATGAATGGGGTTAACCCATACAGCAATTGACTTTGAATGATGCCCCTCCTTTGCTCAGAGCTCAAACGTTGGACATATTTGCATGAAATTATGTTTCAATGTGTAGAGAACATAATAAAAACTAAATTGTAGGTGGAGAAACTTCTCCTTTAACTCGAAAGTAATCCGTAAAGTGCCTATGAGTACTATTTTATAGAGGTTATCGGAGATACATCACATTACATTAGTGCTCGTCACTGAACTGGAGTGGCTGCTCTTGGTAAATGAAACCTTATCATTATTTTAATCCGGAAGCAAGCTGTTATTTTACGAACAAGTTGATCAAAACTAACCGTTGATGTACTATACCTATGATTCCATAGCATTTTAAATTAAATAAAAACACTCGAGTTCTCACGCCAAAAAAGTCAGACGCGTAAGAAGCAGTACAGGTCCCACGACATTATAAATCGTAACCGAATATAATCAGATAATTCGAAATACCACAATTATTTCTAACATAATATGTAGCATTTTTTGGCATTCACGTCAACGATTAAGAAAGTTTTTGTTTCTAATCAGATGTGGCATATGCGAATTTTTCAGATGCTAGTCCTTATCTTTTTTTTTAAAGATTTTAATCAAAAGACATTCATTAAAAAAAAAATTTAAACATAAACGTATTCAATACAGATAAAACATCAGTATAATGTTGATGTTGCATCCGTTGTCTTGAACCGTCACAGTACACTTGTAACCAGGATTCAGTTTGCAAAAAAAATGATTATTAAACTCATACCTATATGCTTTCGGGGGAAAAGGAAAATGCATAGGGCATAATGTCCAAAAGCCTATGTCCAAGCATGATTTATGTATTTGTAATTTGGTTTAGTGAGTGGTAAGGCGCCCGCCTTCTAACCAAGAGGTTATGGGTTCGTAGTACCCAATTGGATCATATCGAAGAACATTAGGTATGGTAAAAATAGAGTGCAATAGAGTGCAGTCACGCGTTTGGCAAAGTAGTCTGACATTCAACGATGGAGCACATGACATCAATACAAAATCATGAAAGTAGTCAATACTGACAAAACATCAGGGGGTGTTTCACTTAACACTCAAATCGATTTTTAGCATCTTCTTAATCACTACAAATCGATCCTAAAATAGATTTCGGATGGATGTCGATGTTACATAGTATCGTTGTCTTCAACCCTCCCAGTGCACTCTTGTAACCATGCAGTACCGTATTCAGTTTAGTGTTAAATGATCAAACTCATACCAATGTTGCATTCGGGGAAATGAAATAACACATATAGGGCATGCATGAAGCACATAATATGTTTATAACTGTGGTTCAGTGGTAAGGCGCCCGCCTTCTAACCGAGAGGTTGTGGGTTCGTATACCCAGCTGGATCATACCAAATAACATTATAGGCATGGTGAAACAGAGTTGCATTCTGCCTTCCTGTCACGCGCTTGGCAAAGTATTTTGACATTCACAGACGGAGCAGGGAAGATTAAAGTGATCCATTAAATTTATTTTTTTTTCTCCCAAAAGTGATATTTGAGACTTCAATCATAATACCAATATAACTGGAAAAGATTCTTGAGAATAATATGTGAGATTTGCATAGAAAAGGAATCATGTTTACCTATTGAAAACAGAGAAAATCGATGTCTGATTTTATCCCGATCGTTCGCGTGAAGTATCCGAATTCAGATTTAGTCTCCGAATTCGGATACTATTGACTACAGTCGAAAACGTCTACATACGCTTTAAAATTCGATTTAAAATATCTCCGTACTTAGGGAGACATTTGAAAAATGAAAACCCATTTCATTCTTCTGTTACCATAAGGCAAACAACAAGGTACAAGAGAAGTGTGAAAGCTACATGACTTGATTTGTTTGATTGAATTTTCACAAAGTTAATGGATCACTTGAAATGGAGCAACATTAGAACTGGCCCCTTATCTGTATATAGCTGTCACAACTGAGCGGACAGTAGCCGTGATGGCTGTGTCGCCTCCAGACAGGTTTTAGTTTACCAAACCATGAATATTGATAGTCTTTGTTTGATTGAAAATAAATATCACCGGGTCACGCTGAGAGAAGACGGACTCGCCAAATGTCTAGCTATGTGACGATAAGAGAGCAACGGATTTCGTACTACATGTATTAAAGGGACTAAGTAACATTGTCCAAATCCTCAAAATCCAATTGGAATTCCAGCGGTTCCCTCATACCTTGTTGTATTCGTATTAGCAATAAAAGTATGGGACAGGTTTCGGTTTTTTTTCAAATTTCCCTTTCGTTAAAAAGATATTTACGATTGAAGTTTTCAGATGTTAAAAAATCCAATGGATCGTCAAAACAGTGTACAAAGTGAGTGCAATGAGTTAGTGAATATCACTTTGCATTTTTGCTCATTACTCGGCCATATAACGTCCATTTAACTTGACATTTTCACACAGCACCTAGTGGACATAATTATCAGATAACAACAATATACATTGTATCAACCACTCATCGCTTTTTGGACATGTAAACAAAGTTACTAGATCCCTTTAATTCATCAGCCATTTTGTTTTTCGTCCGGGAATGGCATTTGCCCAAATCTACCGTAGATGTGAAATGATTTCCACCATCAATTTATTCAGAAAATAATCAATGTTCCTATAGTTGAAATGTTCATGTGTTAACGCATATAGACTTGTTTTAATCATTATATCCATGGAAAACGGGCAAAGGCATTGGATGCATACTACAATAAATTTTGACTGATTCCTGTTAAAATGTGACCACCCATGTTGGGCCACATTCGAATCAATAGTTGTCTTACTGCATAGTTTATATGTGCATTAAAGGGATCTAGTAACTTTGTTGACATGTGCAAAAAGTGATGAATGGTTGATACAATGTATATTGTTATTATATAATATGTCCACAGGGTATTGTGTGAAAATTTCAAGTCAAATGGACCTTATATGGCCGAGTAATGAGCAAAAATGCAAAGTGATGTTCACAAACTCATTGCACTCACTTTGTACACGGTTCTGACGATCCATTGGATAATTTGATATCTGACCACTTCAATCGTAAATATCTTTATAACGAAAGGGAAATTTGAAAAACCGAAACCTGTCCCATGATTTTATGGTTAATACGAATACAACAAGGTATGAGGGAACCGCTAGAATTCCAATTGGATTTTGAGGATTTGGACAATGTTACTAAGTCCCTTTAAAGTAGCTCCGATTCGTAAATCAGACGCGCGGTGCCATCTTGCAAACGGCTTGCACTATGCTAGTTTGTGCGCGTTGCATACCACTCTCCAGGGAGAAAATTCCCCCTGTGACATCATCTGCCAAGCACTGGTCAGCGATTTAAACATGAGATTAACGAAAGGCCAAAGTACACAAATAACATATTCATAATAGCATGCACCGCATGTTTCCATATACAATAGCTTATTAGTACCTTTCGTGACCTAATGATGGTTTACCTTTTCTGACATAGCAACTCGTATTGAAATTAAAAGTGTGTGAGTTGTATTTAAACATGTAATGCTATTATGAGCAGGCGCTCAGCTAATTGGGCGAAGGTTCATTCCACTGTGTATTGTTCATAATTATTAGTAAATGAGTAGTGATTGACTAATGATGTCACATGGGGAATTTCACTCTGGATGTTTTTTTAAGAGGCGGGGCTTAGCAAAATGAGGATAAATAATTCCCAAAATGATTATGTATATACAAACAAAAATGAAGGTTAAACATTTCACAAATATGTGATGTGTACACTAATACAGATAAACAGAAGTCATCATGCATGTGCATGTCATGGAACCTTTAAAAGTGCCATGACATACTCAGAATCGATCGTTGTCCGTGCCAAAAAGGTCTTTGCAAAAAGTGCTGCTGACTTTAGAAGACGTAAATACTCCGTAAAATATTCCACAGTTTTGAAGCAGCAAGGACGTAAGCAATAATTACTATAAAAGTGTCATAATGGATGCAAAGTCATGCAACATGTCGACTGACTTGAAGATGCACTGCTCATGCGTATTTGTCCGTTATACTAATGGCATAATTTTAAAGGTGAAGTACAGTTTTGGTAAGGCTGAACTTTAGTAACCAAATCTGGACAGTAACATTATAAACTAATAGTTATAACTCCACCATGCTCGAAAGGTATACAAAATTACAAACGACTACTAGTAAGTAAAAAGCCCATTATCATTCAAAAAGAGCCATTAAAACACAAGAGGGCGCTCTCTAAAAAGGCATTGGTTTTAACCATTTTTCATACAAAATTATGCATGTGATGTTTTATTGAAATCATGATTAAATAGAGAGATCATCAACAACTATTTAAAAAACGCTTTTGAAATTTTTTGAAAAAGTGTATGCATTTTTTTAATTTTTTGAAAAATTCATCTAATTATTTGGGCCCCAAATAATTATAAGATCAGATATATTTATTGATATTTCAGCCGTTTCTGGACCGATTTTGACCAAATAAAGTTTATTCTGCCATTAAAATTGCATGTTCTCTCAAATTCGACACTCAGTTTTTCATTACCTCACAAAAAATTGTGATGTGCAGCGCCCTCTCTAAACAAAACTGAACTACCCCTTTAACGCTTTTTACACTAATCGTGTCACGACTATATAAAGCATGGTGCAAATGCGTATTGGTTTTAAATTTAAGTACCAATCCATTAACTTTGTCAAATTCAACCAAAATATCTTGGATCTTTCACATGTCTCTTGTAACTTATTGAATGGATTAAGGTATAGTGGAATAATGAAATTGGGTTTTGGTTTTCCAAAATGTCTTCGTTATTATTGAGATATGTATGATTTAATAACAAGCATTCCAGGAACGCTTTACGAGTGTATTAAAAACATAACTACTTTCCCTTTTCACTCATTAAACAGTGGTGTTTGTATATGGGTCTATCACTAATAATTCGGAATTCGGAATAATCTATACACTGACAAATTATTGTATACGATTGAAGTCCCAAATATCACATTTGGAAAAGTCGTTGATGGATTTTAACTTCCCGGATGGAGGGAACTGAATTGTATTTACAGTTCATATAAGACAAAAACAATATATGTAACAAGAATGAATTAAAATGCATCTAGTTTGCATTAATCATACGTGTTACACGTAGCCTGCTCTTAAGCAGAAAATTACGAACACTTGGTCAATATACTGCTCTTTTATACGTAAAATGTACTAAATAAATGCTTAGATTGTAATTGTAAAGTTGTCATCATTATTTTTAAAGACATTTTGGGGCTCGGGAATCATGGGGAACATAATCATACTAACGTATTATTTGTTGTATATGGTCAGTTATCTATTAGTTCACCACATGCTTTTTAACAGCATTACACTATTTCACACAAGGCCAGTTCTTCAGTGTTGAATCATACATTGTCAATGAACAACACACTTTTATACTTGGGGCTGATTTAGTAGCTATATATTAAATGCTATTTCCTCTTCAAATTATGTCTCTTCCTGTTCAATTCCAAGTGCCACAGTTGTCATTATCAAGTTCTTGCGTCATCATAATTGCGTGTATGCTTCATTGAATTTCGCTCATTACCATTTAGCCACACATAAGACAAACCTTTCCCCCTTTTTTTTCTTGTTTTCTTGAATAATAATAAAATGTAATGACTGTGGAAGGATGGGTAATGAATCGTTGCATTGTAGATGCATGCAATGACGCATTGTACACAACGTTATCATCATTATTGGTTAGATAGTGACGTAATTATTGGTTGCAAAGTCAGCATCCTGGCCGCATTCTCGTGATTTTGTGGATCACGTGATGATGATGTGGGAAGATGCCAAAAGTATCCAATCTGTCCGCATATTTTCCCGCGAAAGGTTACTATTCTATCCTAAAAGCATGCCTGCGGCATGTCCGACTTTATACAAACACGAACATCCAAATGCAATGTTAATTACAATTCAGTTTGAAAGAAACCGAAGTAAACTACACAAAATGAGACAGAACGAGCAAATTACTGCCACATTGGGTCGCCACGAAAACAAAATTGGAAGCGAAAATAACTTGATATAGAATCTCGTCCTCGACCTATGTGAAAAGACCATTTTAGATTTGGAAAGGCCTGATCAAAGACGATAATGAAGCCCCCACGTGTTGAGTGTAAAGTTGATCACAGAGCCATTATTATAGGAATACAGTTTTAATCGAGATCTATACATAGTAATGAAAGGGAAAGGCCATTAGTGGGAAATAGCTTTATTGGTCAAACTAATTGATTAGTATTATTGAAATAACATAAAAAGGAGCGTGTGTGGAAAAATCTGAACCGTACTATCGTCAAATGCAGACAAATCAGTAAAAACGTTTATGAAAGCCGCTGACATTGAGCCTAAATTCACCGTCAGCTTGGCCCGTCTACGCTGGCCACATTCGTACTCTCGTTCGAGCGATTTGCTTGGGCGAATTACCATGTGCGCATTTGCCATAGGATTTACACGCATCGCACGTGGCTGTATCAACCATACGACCATCGGCGCGATATCTAGCCGGGTCGGATCGATATGATAATTTCCCAGGTCGAAAAAACAGTTGAAACCAGTTGAAACCAGTTGGAAATTCAACTGGTTTTTACTGGTTTTAACTGGCATCAAGCGGTAGCAGTTAACATTCCCTGTTCCCAGTAAAGATAAATGGATAGATGCAGCAGACCAGTTAAAACCAATAGAAATATCAGTTGAAACCAATTCAAAATACCAGTTGAAACCAACTACTTTATAACTGGTCCTCATATACTGGTTAATCCCACTACTGGTTTGTTAACGGTTTCAACTGGGTTTCTTACTGGTCAGCCTAACTGGGTTCTTACTGGATTCTTACTGGTTGTTCCAGTAGATTCCAGTTGATTGCAGTGTACCAATTTCCATATATCAACTGGTACCAGTTGGCAACTAATTTTCAACTGTTTTTGTTCGACCTGGGTTACCATATATATCAATTAGTAGGCGGTTTCCAGGCAAAATTTGTATCATCCCGTATTAGTAAAAACTTATTCTTTCACATGATTGGTAATAAGAGCTTCCATTTCATTTTTTGGTAGGGGGGGGGGGGGGGCGTTTCCAAAACTGGTCTTCATCTTTAAAACACAAAGACATAATGATCGGCAATATTAACTCACGTTCTGGGATCGGAACGGGCCCGAAGACGACGATGAAGACTGAAGATACCGGTCATACGCGTTGCTTTATAAGCTAAATATAAAGGTGCTCATATTGGAGTCATCCGTGTAGGAGTACAGTTCAAAGTAATAGGTAGGCCTATACAATGTAAAATATATATCTCAATACTCAAACATGAATGTAGATCGGCAACGTTAACTCACGTTCTGGGATCTGAACGGGCCGGAAGACGATGGTGAAGCTACCGGTCGCCGAGCCCAGCAAAAAGGTGACCATGGCGCCATTCTGGTGGGAGCGGTACACGCGGCGCCGCGGGGTGGTGCACACGTTGGTGACCCGCTCCGCGAGGGTGCGGGGGTGATCATCGCGACTGGGGAAAGACCCCACCCCCATGGTCCAACCATCAAAGAACTGAAAAGAAAAGTTAATGCAAATGTAACAAGGAGGACATTTTTGGGAGGACGCATATTAAAGTGATCCAGTAATTTTTTATCAAGTTTAACTAAAATCACTTGGAGCCTTCACATTTTCTTGTACTGCGTTGTTTGGCTTATATGGTAACAGAAGTTTGGTTTGTATATCCCTTATTATAGAGGTATTTATAATATTAAATTAAAGGCATTCTGGAACGCTGTTCGATCGTAGTAAAAGGCAAAAAGCAGTAGCGTAAGCTGACGTAGATTTCCACTTTTGTTCACTAAGTAAACAATGTTCCCTTTTCCATGAAACTGTCACACATCAATCTGAAGAATCTTATATTGATATTGACTTATGATTAAAGTCTCAAATAATAATTTTGGAAAACTCTTATAAAATCAATGCATGGATCACTTAAATGTTTCAGCATTTCGCGCTAGGCCAGGCAAGAGCTATGATCATAGTTATTATCATCGAAATATTCTTACTTTTCGAATTGAAAATTAGTATGTAATTGAGTATATAATTTCTCAATACCATTTTCAGTCCATTACGTTTATCCACGGTGTCATTATTTATTACAATATAGTTGATATGAAAGGACGAGTCAAATGGCTTCCCGTACCTGAACTTGGTTCGAAGGGTCGGCGCAGTCGATGTCGAACTCCGTGAACTCGACCTCAACGACCTCGTGGGACTCGGCTAGAAGGTAGACGGCGCACACGGTCCCCACATTCTCCGGTCTGGCTCGGTAGAAGTACTCGCCTCTCAAACCCACCATGTCCACTCGACAAACTAGAATTAAATGGTTGAAAAGTATTTGTGTAAGTATTCAGAAAATACAGGATATATTATATTGGACTCTGTCTAGGTAATAGGGATTACAATATTATTAAAAAAAATAGAGGATATAAACAAATTATATTGGACTCTGTTATATAGCTTAAATGATATTGTGATTTGAATTGTTATATTAAACAATGTATACCACAAGCGATCAAAGTAATATTTATAAGATCAAGTGAAGAATTCATATATATTTCCTGTCCAGTATCATGATGATTAATTTGTTTGTTTGTTGATTGGGTTCTAGAAAGATGGCCACTGTATCCCAGCTAGCCACCTGACGTTGGGCCGATGTCGGAATTTGGTTGCCGGATGTCGGCATATCGCCGACATCGCCAACATCATGTCATGACATGATGTTGGGCCATTGTCGGAAAATGACCTTATGCCAATATATCACAAAAATGACGTCGTGACGATGTTGGGCTGGCGGACATTTTAACCTCGAGCCAACGGCGATATGCCGACATCCGGCAACCAAATTCCGACATCGGCCCAACGTCAGGTGGCTAGCTGGGATATAGACAATCAGGTGACCTTTATAGACAGGTTCCATTTAAGCGCCCTGTATAGCTAGGAGTCACTTTGGTGGTCACTATAAGCAGTTTTGCTGCTATAGACAGATGGACTATATTATACGACAGGTTTGACTGTAGTATAATATATTGGCGATCGACACTGAATTGGTTAAACAGGAACATGTTTTAATCAATTCGACTCACATGCAAAGCGCTATCAGATGTCTTTTCTCAACTATATTGTGTATTTTTGATAAACCAACGAGAACAGAAAAAAAAATCAAACAAAAGAAAAATACGCACGAATTCTGGGCCTTCCTAGAATTGAAATTGGCAAAGAAATCGGATCTTTTCCTGCCAAATAAGGTGTGAGAAAACTGTCGAAATGCGCAATGAATAGGTTTTCTACTCTTTTTTCCAACTAGATGTCGTGTTGTGCCTTATTCTGGCATGTCTGTAGTTCTTGTTTACTTTGCCATGACACACATAGATAACTTGCACCGTATATACACGCCGTAACGTAAAACGGGAAAATGGAATAGATTTTTCATTTTCGTATATTTTGTTTAGATTTTCTGGGAAATAAGCTAAGATTAGGACGACAAAAAGAAAGAAAAAAAACAGCAGATACCGGTACCTTACAACGTGCCAAAGCATATGTTCCCGAAGACACTATAACAACAGAACATCAAGTCTTTAATCCAAAATACATTAAATTATGCAGTAGGTATCAAACAAAAAACACGAAAATTCCGTAAGGCTAAGAGAATCTCGAAACACAGAATATTTGTGCATTTCATTTCACAAAAAGCTTTATGAATTATGAATGAAAGTGGTTGGTAGTTTAATGAAATTATTCTAAACCTCATCCTAAATCGAATAACCATCTACGCAAAATACCTGGTTACAATACATGCACATGTATGTCACGGGCCCCGTAGAAGAACGAGATACAATCGATTGTAAAGATGCAATTATTGTAAGTCAGATCATGACTGTGTTCTTAATGCACAAGTCCGATTGGTTGAAACGCGCAAACTTTCTGAATTATAATTGTAATTGTAAATTACAATCGATTATATCTCTTTCTGCAACAACAGGGCCCCGATCTTTGTATTGCTAAGCTGTTCAGATACGTGCTTTAAGTTACTACTATAGCTGAACGTTGGCTTTTATCATTTGAAAAGTGTCTTTCCTTACTACTTTCAGCATGAAACGGACAAAGTGTTCAATTGAAAATGTGACATTAAGTCTGCATGATAGTTTGATCTATTTAATATCAAATTACTGGAATGCTTGAAGCATTCGTGTATGAAAATAGCTTTCCTTATTAATTATTCGTTGTTGTTGCCATTGTCGTATGTATTTTTATGACAATATAAAGGCAATGTTATCTCAATCTACCTCAAGGACGAGGCATTACTATCATGCTTTAATACAATCCTCGCCAGTGGTGTTTCTCACCGCTCGTGCACATTAAGATGTGCATGCATTGTATCCAAATTATTACGAGAGCCCAAAATGAACCACTATATACGTCATCAGTTCATTATTTTCCTGGTTCTTTTGCCCGGGAACTTCTTTGTCTGATTAGAGTGCAGTAAGTAAAGTATCTAGGGTGTATTCTCTAAATATGTCTCACAACAATTCATAATCGAATTCAAAAGTTTCTTTAATTTGATTTTCACCTCAATGGGATATAAAAACAAAAATAAAAAACGTATAAGATTCAGTTAGCAAGGGATGATGTATATAGGGTGATTGTGTTTGTGTGTATTTGTGGGGGGGGGGGGGGGGGGGGGCTGGGCGCGCCTCGTATCGAGGAACACAGTCTTTGTATTTCTTCATTTTATGCAGTATATTTTGTTTGTATTGTTTTGTATAATATTATCACCGACAGTGGCGTAGACAGGTTCTTGCACCTGGGGGGGATGAAATTTTCCCCCGGCCGAGACCACCTGCCAAAATGTTTCGAGACCGAGGAAATTGAGGCAAAATTGGGCGAAGACCAAAGGGGGCTCACGATTTTTTTGTGTGCAGGGGCTCATGCCCAACCACACTCACAGGGTTGCCAACTTTGAGCCGGGTGAGAGTCCGGGGTGAGAGTGAGATAATGCGAGGGAGCGAAGCGACCGAGTGGGGGGGGGGGGGGGAGGGGGAGGGTGAGGGGGCTCACGAGGGGGCTCACGATTTTTTTGTGTGCAGGGGCTCATGCCCAACCACACTCACAGGGTTGCCAACTTTGAGCTGGGTGAGAGTCCGGGGTGAGAGTGAGATAATGCGAGGGAGCGAAGCGACCGAGTGGGGGGGGGGGGGGGGGGGGGGGGAGGGGGAGGGTGAGGGAGGGGGTGTCACCCCTCCCACCGTAGGGAGGTTTTGCATTTTGGACTTGAAATTGTGCAATCTGGTGCATACCTAGATAGGAAATCTGGGAAAGCGTGTTATGATTTGAGGGAGGGGGGTGTCCCCCCCCCCCCTCCCACGGTAAGGAGCTTTTGCATTTTTGGACTTTAAACTGTGCAATCTGGTACAAACCTTAGATAGGAAATTCGGGAGTAAGATTGACTGTATCTAGGAAAGCGCGTGTTATGATTTGGGGGGAGGGTGTGGGAGGGGGTGTCCCCCCTCCCACGGAAGGGAGCTTTTGCATTTTTGGACTTTAAACTGTGCAATCTGGTGCAAACCTAAATAGGAAATTCGGGAGTAAGATTGACTGTATCTAGGAAAGCGTGTTATGATTTGGGGGGAGAGTGTGGCAGGGGGTGCCCCCCTCCCACGGAAGGGAGCTTTTGCATTGTTGGACTTTAAACTGTGCAATCTGGTGCAAACCTAGATAGGAAATTCGGGAGTAAGATTGACTGTATCTAGGAAAGCGTGTTATGATTTGGGGGGAGGGTGTGGGACACCCCCTCCCACGGTAGGGAGCTTTTGCATTTTTGGACTTGAAATTGTGCAAACTGGTGCATACCTAGATAGGAAATTCGGGAGTAAGATTGACTGTATCTGTGATATTTTCAATATATTTTTCACGAAGAAAACAAATAATTGACACACTAATAAATATGTACCCCAACACACACACATATTACATTATGTTTTTTTTCATACACAGGTCCAACATAAACCATATGCCACATTATCTATTATCCAACAACATAGCCTACAGCCACGAATGAGTGCCGATGCGACCGAGGGCTGGGGCAGAGCCATATGGGGAGGTTTTGGGAAGGGGATAACGGTTAAGATGTTGCATTTATATACTTGAAATGGTGCAATTTGGTGCACGTCACACAAGCAGCCAGAGCAATGCCGATGTAGGCACACGGGAACTACATGCCCGGTAGAGAAAAAGGTAGGTACGTACTCATCCCAGATCATACACAAGTTACATAACAAACTGAGATAATCTGTTCGCGCGCAAAGCGCGCAGCGAAAACTTGGATGTATAAATTAGATATTGAATGTTAGAATTAACAAGTCTTAGCTCATACATTGTATACCACTCACATACACAAACACACGTACACCTACACCATTCAAACATACACACACACACACACACACACACACACACACACACACACACACACACACACACACACACACACAAAATGTATTTTCCTAAAACCTTGGGGGGGGGGGGGGGGGGGAGGGGTGATTGTACACGTCATCCCCCCCCCCCCCCACCTTGTGAGGTGGGGGTGCATTCCCCTCATCCCCCCGTTGTCTACGCCCCTGATCACCGAGGTCTGGGGGCACGAGTGTTCTCCGTGATCATGCCTTTTATTTTTGCGGTATATAATACAAAATGACTAGGTATAATTGGTTGATCACGTGAAATGTATTGACTGTTGCCCATGATATTTAACGGTATGCATAGGCGTACGAATCAGGAGATGTGGGGGCAGCAGCCCCTCCTCCCCCCCCCCCCCCCCCCCACCCGAACCCTGCAAAAAATAATACCGTACCGCAATGTTCGTATGCATAACTAAAAACATTATTGTGCAATACGGAGTTGTTGACGCACTCCAACCAACATAATAATGATCGTACAATAGATGCAATAAAATGATCATAATTATTATAATTGGGTCGCATATCAGCACAAAATGAACCCGACTCCTGGAGCTAGAATCAAACTTTTCGTACGGTCGCACTCCTGAATACGTAATCATGATGATGTGATAAATCGCCTGACCGGCTTTAAAACGCGTGAACAAAAAACAATATGTTATCCCTATCCCCTTTAACTAAATTCAGTTAAAACTAAATTAAAGTAAAGGAGACTATTGACATGAACCAAGGTGTTTATGGACCGTAAATAACTCGAATGTATTTGTGCAGTGCATAAACATTATTTAAAAAAGAGCTTTGCTTGGAAAAAAGGGGAAAACCCCCAACACATTTTGGAGAGTTTACTCAATAATTCAAGTGATTTAAAGGGCAATGTAACTCAAGAATAGAGTTTATCCTACTTGATATATCGTAATATGCCTTTTTATTATATAAACCCCTCACAAAAAGTTCGGAAACTCAAGTTTGATCGATCATACCTCTCGTATTTTTTAATAAGAATACTCGAAATCGGTGTCACAATAAAGCCTCATTATATACCTTTCAAACGGTGCATTATGTGTAGTGATTATGCAATTGGGGCGATCGCAGTAGCCCAGAGAATAGGAGGAGGCAGGAAGTGAAATCTCGCAAAATGGCCCCAATGCATTCAATTTACGAGTGCATGACTGTGTTGATGAGTTTTCTAAAGGTTAACATTCTATTGAATACTGCCACCCTTCCAATTCATCAAAATTGCTGAATTTGATACCATTTTAATGGAAATTATTTCTTCATTACGATGGCATATTAATCGTAAGGATTATGCAAATGGGTGTGTGCAGCGAACCGGAATATGGAGATGGGTCGAGTGTGAAATCAGACAAAAAGATATGGAGTTGACACAAAATCAACTGCAGTCAAAATCAGAGCGTTGCATTTTTTTCGAGCTTTTGGGATGATTTTTTAGCATTTCAAACAAAATATTCATGATTTAAATTGATATCAACGGAAAGCCCAACAACTCTTCTGTATGAAAATGTGAAATTTATAATGATTTTTGTAAAGGGCGACTGCAGGGAGATGAATGGGAGGGAGCCTCAAAAGTGACCCATTTTGAAACGCTCTGAATACAAGGCACTATTCATGCGTTTTCAATTGAATTCGTCTCATTCATGGCCAACTCATTCAAGTCGCATTCAACCTCTACACAATGGTATGCTGAGACCGACACCAAATCAGAGCGTTTTGAAATGGGTCACTTTTGAGGCTCCCCCACATTCATCTCCCTACATCCGCCCTTTACAAAAATCATTATAAATGTCACATTTTCATACAGAAGAGTTGTTGGGCTTTCCGTTGATATCAATTTAAATCATGAATATTTTATTTGAAATGCTAAAAAATCCTCCCAAATGCTCGAAAAAAATGCAACGCTCTGATTTTTTGTCAACTCCATATCTTTTTGTCTGATTTCACACTCGACCCATCTCCATATTCCGGTTCGCTGCACACACCCCATTTGCATAATCCTTACGATATATGCCATCGTAATGAAGAGATAATTTCCATTAAAATGGTATCAAATTCAACAATTCTGAAGAATGGAAAGGATGGCAGTATTCAGAAGAATGTTAAAGGGATAGTTGAGTATTGGTCAAACTTAACTTTAGTAACCAAAACCTGCACGATTACGATACAAACTAATAGTTATAACTTCACCATGCTCGAAAAGTATACACAATTACAAACGACAAAGTAAAACCCCTGTTATCATTCAAAAAGAGCCGT
>JBAMJV010000870.1:140000-167554 GCA_037951105.1 Echinarachnius parma | reverse complement strand
GTAGTAGTAGTAGTAGTAGTAGTAGTAGTAGTAGTAGTAGAAGTAGTAGTAGTAGTAGCAGTAGCAGTAGCAGTAGTAGTAGTAGTAGTAGTAGTAGTAGTAGTAGTAGTAGTAGTAGTAGTAGTAGTAGTAGTAGTAGTAGTAGAAGTAGTAGTAGTAGTAGTAGTAGTAGTAGTAGTAGTAGTAGTAGTAGTAGTAGTAGTAGTAGTAGTAGTACATGTAGTGGTATTTTATCAACAGTGGTATTGTTTTTACATCATTGACATTATTCATTTATCAATCTTTTAATTTATTATCAGGTACAATAAACCAACATGGGGATTTTGGAATAGTTATGAAACAGCATGCATATCTAGTATAGTAACACAGACTTCTCTGCATCAAGCATGTCATTTGACTACTGCCTGAAATTTTGATTTCCCCAACTCAGGCGGTATCTCCACTCATACCCTCTTTCTACTCGATTGTACGCCTCTTAATCCTGATTGTGTTAGTATACGAAATTGGTGAAGACCAAGAGGCACTCAGCGTCTGTCTGCAGTGATGAACTGTGACTTTTATTGACGGTCAGCAGGGTTTATAACCTTGGTGTGGGCAAGGACCCATGATGTCGCTTTGCACAATGGTGTATGCTACATTGGAAGAGGGCACAAGGGCACGTGCCCATAAAGTTTGACAACACGGAAGACTTATAAATACAAATGGCGTACCCCATGTATTATTAGAAACTCACTTCACCACCGGAGTTGCAAGCAGCCTCTGTCCCGTAGCATAAACCCTAAAATTCTCTCGGTTGACCATTTAACAGTGGCGGATCTACGGGGGGAGGGGGTTTAGGGGGTTCAACCCCCCCCCCCCCCCCCCCCTTGGGCTGCCAAGTGAAAATGTATCAGTGAAAAAAGTGAAGAAAAACAAAATCACTTACGGGGATTCAAAATAGCAAACAAAATCACCGAGAGGGGAGACACCCCCCTCTCGGACTCTACCCTCACTCGCCGCTACGCGGCTCGTGGACGATGCTCCGCATCGTCATTGGGTCAACCCCCCCCCCCCTTAGCAAAATGCTAGATCCGCCCCTGTTTAAACATAGGTTGACCGACTGTTGATTTTTCTCAACATCATCTCGCGGGAAATACATTTTTGGCGGGATTGCGATCTCAGTCTTAAGTATTGTGTGCCTTTTATGAATGGGAAACGCTCTTCATATCTGGTATTCTCCGCACATCACTATCTATCTTATTTGCTGCCTCACACATGGAAATATAGGACATAATATATGATCGAAGGAACAATGGATTTTATTACAGCAAGAAAACTGCGATGCGACAAGATTTGTGTGATACACTGAGCTGAGCTGAGCTGAGCTGGCTGGACTAGGTACACAGTCCATGAATGATTTTAACATTTGGGGTCAGGTATGTTATACTGCAAATTTTGTTCAAATTTCATGTCTACCATTTTTGGTATGGACAACTGTAAATTAAGATCGAATCAATGATATATATTACAATGGTATAACTATAAGCGTATGCTAAAGGGTACAATAATACGACATTGATTTTCTCTGGGTAGATAAATGTGTAAATATGAGTGCGTATGTTTGCGTGTATTTGGGTGTGTGTTTGTGTATGTGTATGTGTGTACATTATTCTGTCTGTGTGCGTGTATGTTTGTAGGTGTGTATGGGTGTTTTCGTGCGTGTTTGTTTCGTTTACAGTATACCATTCATATTATATAATGTTTACAATAAATGTATAAATCCGTGAACAGTGTATTGAATTTTGTATATAACTAACAGCAATGCAATAAAAAAAAACAGTCGGCGTACTAACTGTCTAAAACAAAATGACCCGAACATTCATCTCCATGATTTCGTGGGGAACCCTCTTATCTCGCGGAATTGGGTTCCCTACACTCTGTGGTGTAGTCTAGGTTCTATACTCTGTATACACCTTTCCTCCATATATCGCGTCACCCTGTCATGCCTGTGAATCTGTTTATATGGGGGGAAAATGTATACAGGGTATAGAACTAGACTATATGTGGTGGGGAAATTGGGTTCCCTACGCTATTGGTAACTGTGGTGTGTGCAAAATGTGCTGATCAATTGGGCCGATGCTAATTGGCGTCCATTTCTTATTGCCATTGTGGGTGGGGGGGGGGGGGGGGGGGGGAGGATAAATAATTTCAACCATCATCGGCGAAGCGACCAATCCAGAAGCGTGCCCATGGTTTTTGACGGGGGAGGGGTGGGAGAAAGTAATAGCCGGGGGTAGGGCATAATAATGTGTCATGGATGGCTATAATTATAGGGGAACTTTGTTTAAGATTGGAGTACAGTCAATTGTTAGTTATTTATTTTGTGTGAGCTCATGGTCATAGTTTATTAAGATTCATGTTTCATGTACGTGTTTCAGTTGATTCAAATTTGGATTAAACATTATACTAAGAACGAAAATGACAATTGTTAGGATGTAATCATTACCCGGAAGAAACATTGACCAAGGGTTAATCCACACATTTTCCTTTGAACTCTTGTGGTGCTCTATTACCAATACAAGCATATAACATATTTTCGTTAACTTGGTAATTATCGAACTGTGTGTTTGTTTGTTTGATTTTTTATTTCCGAATCCAAGAAAAAAATACAACAATAGTCATAACATTAATCATACAACAATATACAAAGTTAACAAAAGTCATATTATATACAGAGTCATAAAATATGTATGTTGCATATTATATAAAATTATTATCGGGAGGATAGCCCGTGTACAAAATCAATGTACCGTAATGAGATAGTAAATAACATTACTTTGATTTTCGCTCAATATGTACGTGCATAGGCCCATTAAGTACTATTCATTTATTTTCACATGTTATATATACTTAGATCACAACAATGCACACTTTATCCATCATTCATACTGTAACATTTGTTTGAAGTATATCAAGAATTTCTATCTAAACTAAAGTGAATTAACATTTTGCTATATCAAAAAATTACGTTTACGTGACATAAAAATATGTGTACCATTATGACGATATATATATACTGTATGTATTTCTTTTGCGGCAGTACTTTTGTTTAGTCACAAATTAATGAACAAATTATCATGCGGTATTAAAGTCATGTAAATAATCACCGAATTGTGGAAGAATGAAGACTCATAGATCATTAGCCAGGCTTTTGCAGATACTATTTCTGACCAAATGACCTAAACCAAGTAAATGAACTTGGCGCAATTACCGTAAATTAATAATCTGATTGATGTGATAAACATTTGTTTTCAACTCTCTCTTGACACAAATGCAGTTATAATAAACAGAAGTTAGCATTTAATTTAACTGAGGGAAGGCATAGTGTATATTAGTGATGAGTGTGCGATAATCATGATAATGTGATAAAATGAATCAGGAAGAAACATAATAATATATGCAGTGCAGAGACCAGTCATCTAACCCAGTTATTATAGACATTATGTAAACAAATCAGTGTCAAGAAAACATTGGTACTTTGACTGAAATCAACATGGTCGCACAGTACTCATCTCACCCGTCTCCTAAAATAATATTGCAGTCAAGGTTCAGGTAGTATAATAGCGTGTTGAGTTTATATGATCTCATCTATTCTTGATTTTTGTTTTCTCTCTCTCGATTTGTATTACTCATAAAGAGAAATGTGATCAATTATGTTTACACTTGCCGATAGAATGTTTTTTATTCCAAACTTAATAATGTGCTGACAATAGTTGGCCAAAAGCATAATGTAATAATCTGGCATAATCATCTACACTATACTGCTCTCCCTCATACCATGGACCCTGTAGGGTCCATGCTCGTACCTATATTGTAACTATCATGTACAGAATATCGAAGTAAATGCAAAATAATCCTTTTATATATCCCTGTCCACAAGTTTCGGAAACAAATAGTGAGAAGTACCCCATGGATATTCCGATCGGCCAAGCGATTTTATTACCCTGGGCTCAGAACGGTGCCAAGGACATGTACTTTTTGTCCAGCCACATACTGAGGGAGAAAATGTAATGGGTTTCTCATGTAGCCAACTCAGGCCAGTAGAAAAGATAAAACATATTTGTAAAGTGTGTGAAAATGACCGCGGTGGAATAAGAACTCATACCTTAGCAACCAATCGAAACTAAACTCCGCCCCTGCTCGTTTTCACACACTGTTTAAACATTTGTTCAAGATTTTTTACATGAGTTTAGGAGGATGTTTATACGTTTATTGGCACCTTTTTACACAACGTTGCTACAGGTTTTAGGTACAAAATTGTCCTAGTGTAATGTTTCCAAACTCCCAATGTACACTAAATGGTTGCATGAATTTGCATTGATTAATTTGGACTTTTGTTTTGAGCTTTGAAAGGCAGGACCTGTGACGATTGGCCCCCTTCCTCTCCAAAGCGTATGTCTAACCAGTCATCATTATGTGTCATTTCTCAAAATTGGCTGTTAACTTTTCAACCAAAATTGGCACAAAGGTTCTCTATGCCATACTCCGTCCAACGGCATTGGATACACGCCAGACGATCCTTATGCTCCACCAGCATGACCAGGAAGGGGTGTCAACAAGCAATGTCCACTATTTCGTTGGACGCAGTTTACGATCTGTAAAATCCTCAGACGTCATTGAGAGGAGGGTACATTAAAGCTACGGGAATCTGTAGGACGTTCACGACTGACCACCAGGGTAGATTTTCGCAAATTGCTTAACCTGTGCCGTAGAAACCGGAAATGCCAACAAGGAGCCTTCACTGTCTATGACGAAGAAACTATGGAATCAACGCCTTTCGCCAAACTGTACATCAGATATTGCTCTAACATGGTCACCGAGCAAGAAAAACTACCAAGTGTCCACTCTAAACCACGCAACCGAGATCTACCAGACGTCCCTGGACTAGGGAGCCCAGAAGATTGCCGCCTGGACACTAGTGATATGTCATATTAATGGGTACGAGCCATAACATCCTTGGACGAACATATGGAAGACAAATGGTTCGTAAATTACGTGGCGAGAAGCTCCAAGATTTCTGTATTCACAAAACGAATTGAGGTTGAGATGGCACAACGGTGGTATAGCTCGTACCCATTAAGATGACATATCATGAGTGGCCACGCGGCGATCTTCTGTACTCCCTTGTCCAGGGACATCCGGTACATCTTGGTTGCATGGTATAGGGTGGACACTTGGTCGTTTGAAATGAAATTGAAATGAAATGTATTTACCAATTGAAAACATTTACAATATAATACAAAGATTCCACAAAATTAAATCTTCTTGGTAAAAAAGGAACTAGTTATAGCACAAAATGCTAGTTGGTCCAGCCCTTATAAAAATATGCATTAAATAGGTATTGGAATTAATAGCACTATAGACAACGCAGTTGTCATATACACATAATGTACGTGCTCATAAAAAATACACACTCTAAAAACACCCGGGTCAGACTGACCTGGAAAAGAGTCCGTTAGGGCCACACTCCATTCCGGGTCTTCATGGACCTATTCCGGGTCATTTTTTACCCTGAACGGAATGTGGCCCCAACGGACTCTTTTCCGGGTCAATTCTGACCCGGGTGTTTTTAGAGTGCAGAATCAAGAATGCAGAACATATATATACAAATGGAAAATAATCATTTCGAATATAACAAATAACCTTTCAACAATTTACGAAACGTGTGTCTTGACATTTTACTTTTTAAATTATTTGGAAGTTTGCTAATTCTAATTTTATTGGATCTATTTTGAATAACCACGATAGAACGATCTCTGATCTACAGTTTGGCGGAAGACGTTGATTTCATAGTGTTTTCTTCATAGACGTCGAAGGCTCCTTTTTGGCACTTAAAGGGACTTAGTAACATTGTTCAAATCCCCAAAATAAAATTTTAATTCTAGCGGTTCCCTCATACCTTGTTGTATTCGTATTAACAATAAAATCATGGGACCGGTTTCGGTTTTTCAAATTTCCCTTTCGTTACAAAGATATGTACGATTGAAGTATTCAGATAAGAACAACTCAGGTGGAGTTGTGAAACCGTGTACAAAGTGAGTGCAGTGAGTAAGTGAATATCACTTTGCATTTTCGCTCATTACGTGGCCATGCAATGTCCATTTGACTTGAAATATGAATCTCAACAAAATATTCATAGAACAATTTATGTAAATTTGTTTTTGTATAACATTTTCATCGTAATCAAAATCATGAAGTATTTTATCCCGCCCTAGAAACGAGGTTGAACTATTGTTTATGCGAATGGTCTTGAGTGTTCTAAACAGACCACTCAAATTATTATTGACATTTATATTGATATCATCCGCACCCATATTGTACTACTTTGCAGTATAATACACATTTGTTTTGATTTATAAATATTTGCTTCTCGTTTTATGATATCATGCTCATATTATACATTTTACCATATCTTGATATTGGCATACAGCTTATTTATATTTCTATTGCGTAGTATTAGTTTAATAATCAAATATAAATATTTATACATCTACATTTAACAACAATTCCAGATGTCCTGTTTAGAGTCTTTTTATTTCAAAGGTTAAAGCATGATTGTATGAGCGACATTGAATGACAGGCGCTTTACGTTACTCATGGTTAATATTGCAACACCATTGCAATAATGGATAGACTAACTCGTATATCAAACATATGTTGTATTTTCTATTGTTCATTAGAGTTTCTTGGATTATGCCAAGATGGTACAATACTAGTGGTGTTTTGAAGAGCTCAGTTCCAAAAGGCGCTACATCGACTTTTCATTAAAACAACGAGTTAACGATATATCTACATGTATAAGCTACATAGCTATCTAGGAATCCACATTTTACGACAAATGACTCACTCAAAATCAAAATAATATACAAAGTTCAATTTTCATATACCCATAGGAACGTGTACAAAGAAGGGCAGAAACCTGTTTTTCCTCGGAAGTTGAAAAAGAGGATATAGGGCCTTTTTGGAAGAAAGCTCTTCATTTGTGTGCATGTGCGTGTGTGCGTGTGTGTGTGTGTGTGTGTGTGTGTGTGTGTGTGTGTGTGTGTGTGTGTGTGTGTGTGTGTGTGTGTGTGTATGTGTGTGCGTGTGTGCGCGTGAGTGTTTGTTTATTTATATTGCATATAGAGTGGTAAAGTGTGATGTCATAAATATTCTTTTAAGAATTTTCAGATTTGGACTTCATTTTCAGAAAGAGCATAACAAATAATGTCCAAATACCAAAAATCAAAGGAATAGGTTACATATCGGCTAAGATATGCCCATCCGGATGATTTTTTTTGTCAATGGGCAATCAGTGTTTTAGTGCACTGGTTCCTAAATTTAGGAACCAGTGCATTATAACACTGATTGCTCATTGAAGTAAAATTCATTCGGATGGGAATATCTCAGCCAATACGTAACCTATTCCTTTGATTTTCGGTATTTGGACATTATTTGTTATGCTCTTTCTGAAAATGAAGTCCAAATTTGACAATTCTAAAAAAGTTTGTTATGACGTCATTGCTTCTGTACTCTATACTTGGGTTAGTTCATGTATGTGCCCGTGCGTGTGTGTGTTCGTGTACATCGTATGTGTGTGCAACTAGTATGTGCATACCTTTGTGAGTTTCTTGCTTGATGCGCGCGCATGTGTTTGTGGACAGCATCATCAACATCACCATTGTCATCATTACAAGTGTCACCACCAGCAACATCATCACCATAATCAACCATACTCATTATTACCATCACTACCATCGACATTATCATCTTCACCACCATCAACATCAACATTAACATCAGCCATCATCATCATCATCATAATTATCATTGTAATTATTGTTATCATATTTATCTTCATAGTATTGAGGTTTTCATTCTCCTTTCAATTTACCAAGGCCATGCACATTATCATCATTATCACCATCGTGTGGTGCTAAATCCGTGACCTGCGAAATCCGTACCCAGTAGCAAATGCGCATGCGCTTATACATTTGAAGTGTGTGTCTTGCGAAAATCATGACCATTATTACGCCGCAATTTCATGCTAATAACAAATTGACACATGTTTTATCAAATTTTTAAATGGCGTGAATGGAGTTTCTTAATCCCCCGTCGGGGTTTTGACAACACTTTGTGCCGCAAGGAGCCTCAAGGAGGCATTTTGCATGCTTTATTAAAAATGGGTACGAATTTCGCAGGCAATTTTCCCACAGGTGCGCATTTGCGACTGCGTACGGATTTCGCAGTGGGGTACAAATTTAGCGTGACACCGGTAGTAATCTTCATAATTATACCAGAGCACATGTGCTCTAAAAATCGTTATGAATACATGTGAATTTTGTTTTACTTATGTTGATAATTGGTCATACGTTTGTTGTAATGTGCTAGTATCAGGGAATAAAATGGTATTAATCACATTTGTATAACATCTCGTTCAGGACCGATTGAATTTGCTAATAAATATATACTACATCTACCATAGCACGAGTATTGTTTTCAACCAGTCCTGAATGGAATATTGTATATGCGTGGCAAAAAGTGAAAATACCACACCAGCGTCGTAGTCAGCACAGTCTCGTGAAATTCGCAGATATCACGGAAGTATTAATATAGAGAGGAAGAAGCAATGCAAAGTGTCCAACGTACGCAAGCCGTACGAAAGGCGATCTATTGCCTATTAATTTATTTTGAATTAGTAAGTGGGAGTCTTAAATGGGTTAAATTAACTAATGTGTACAGTTGTTGCCTGCAACATGTATCCTCATTTACACTGACATCATTTCAGAAACATCATGAGTAAAGGCAGACCTGGGACGTTTTTCACGAGGATTGTAAGTCAAATTAAAATTCCAAGTTAGACTTAACATTAAGGCAGTCCATTCTTAACCTTACAACACAACATATTCAAAAGCATACCTGCAAATATCTTGGTTGCATAATGTTAAGTATAACTTAGGATTCGACTTTTAAATCTTCATGAAACACCTTTGGTAAAATAACTCACATTCGGGAAAGATATGTACTTCATACAACAATTTACCTTTAAATCCCTTTTTAAAATTTATTCAAAGTAAATACAACAAAACCACATTTTTCCAAAAATAGCAAACAAAATATTAAATGGTCTCAAACTGAGATCAAGGAATTCTGGGAATGCATGCCAAACTAAACATTAAAATTGTCGACAATGATATAAAAGACCACAACCCTAAACAGCAAGTAAAAGAAAATAAGGAGGACTTATGAAGTGCATACAACACAATTTATGAGATTTGTTTGCTTAATCAGGTTTGTTCTAAAAACCAGCAAATTATACTTGATGATCATATACCAATGACATTGCTGAATGATGTGTAATGATTTCAGTACTTATCGCCTTAATTCGTCATGGTTACGAATTCAAAGTCTATTATATTCATAATTATTTGAATGATAACGTTCACGTTTCTATTAACTAAAATTTAGCTTGCCTTAATTGTACTATCTGTTTAATGAATATTGTTAACTATTACATTTGAGGGATAACGTACAAGTTTCTTTTTACTAAAGTTCAGCTTGCCTTAACTGTACTATTTGTTTAATATTATTTCTTCTATCAAGAATGAAATAATCCTCTAAGAATTACGCATGTATCATATCATGATAAATTAAAGTTATTAATCGAATGCAGTTATTTTACGTTAATTTCTTAAATGTCCCGCATGCAAGAAAAACACTTAACAAGATTACAAATCAAATAAATCAGGCCATAACTTGAAACAAACTTGAGTTTCATTGAAACTTAACATTGAGTGGAGAGCTAATTATAGATTATGTTTGGTTTCGATCTGTTATCTGTTGAGTGTCAGACTAGCGTCGGGCTAGTTAAGATTATTGACTAGGCATTTGGCTTGCGAAGATCAGTGCCTACCATCAAGTTAGTCAATATTATTGACTAGCGTCGGGCTAGTCAAGAATACTGACTGCCATTAAGCTAGTCAATATTACTGACTAATGTGGGGCAAGTAAAGATTATTGACTACTATGCTAGAGCTAGTCAGGCGTATTGTTTGCCGTCGGGCTAGTCGAGATTATTGTTCTCGTTTGTTACATTTTCAATACTTTCACGTAATTCTGACTGCTGTACTATGCTCGAGAGAGGGCGTAAATTGAGTCGGCGAAACTAGAGAAAATAGTGTCGATATGACAATCATGTATATTGTAGATAATTATGCTGATACATTGTAAGCGCTCGTTCAAGCTCAGCAAAGGTGTTGAGCTTTTACGTGATAACAGTTTGGATATAATTAACGATAATATAGTCAATAATATAAACTTATGTCGGGCTTGTGTCGGTTTGGGTTCCATTGCCGGATATGGCGGTCGTAGGAATCGATCTCTGATGGCTTGTCGATCTCGCTTGTGCGACTGGGCCTGTAGGTCTGGACCGATTAGGCATCTTGAAAGAAAAATCACCATTCGCATAGTCATGGAAACTATTAATGATGACGATGATGATGATAATAATGATTATACTAAGAATAATGATGATAATAATACCACTACTGCTACTACGACCACTGGCGTAAATCTGTTCGGAAAACACAATGCATTGGAGGGGCGAGCTTTGTTTGTGAACAATTGCTCGCCCCCCCCCCCCCCCCCCCCAATGCATTGTGCTTTCCGAACAGATTTACGCCAGTGACTACGACTAATACTACGAATGGTAATAATGATAATGATACTGATCATGTTATACATACTATGAGTGTTACTATTAAGTACACTAGTAGTAACCGTATCCATTCTTCAATCATTAGAAGAAAAATAAAATACACAATTGAGGATATAATGGTTTATTATCCCAAATGATTTTGATAATGTACGTACTGAAAACCAATGTTTTAAAATATCAAAAATACATGATTTATAAGGAGAAATTTGAATTATATGACCGTATGTGCATATGCAAATGATTACATTTTACACAAAAAATACATCACCATCGTAAGGGGTAGTACAATTTTAGTAAGGCTGAGCTTTAGTAACCAAAACCTGCACAATAACCTGCACAATAACATTACAAAGTAACATTTATAACTCCGCCATGCTCGAAAGTTATATCAAATTACACACGACTGAGTAAAAATCCCGTTATCATTTTAAAAAGAGCCATTAAAACACACGAGGCCGCTCTCTAAAAAGGCACTGGTTTCAACCATTTTCCATACAAAATTATGAATGTTATGTTTTGTTGAAATAATTATTAAATAGAGAGATCATCAACAACTATTTAAAAACCTCTTTTGACAATTTTTGAAAAAGTCTAAGCATTGTTTTAATTTAAATAAAAATCATCAAATAAATCTGGGACACAGATTTATTCCGATCGGATATATTTATTGATATTTTAGCCGTTTCTGAACCAATTTCGATAAAATAAAGTTTATTCTGCCATTAAAATTGCATGCTCTTTCAAATTTTACACTCAGTTTTTCATTATCTCACAAAAAAAAATATTTTGTGAAGCGCCCTCTATACCAAAACTTAACTACCCCTTTAAGATGAATATGACTAGATATGAGAGAACCACAACATTTCCAAGTAAGTTTTGAGCAGTTGGACAATGTTACTATATCTCTTTAAAAAGCCTGTCCATTTTAGTGTTAAAATAACAAAAAGCACTATTGATTGGTATTGTTCGGATGTTGGAGTACTTACTGCACGTGTAACCCGCATCTTTGACCGCTGTTGAAAATAATAACATGGAAGATGAGTTTAAGTTCAATAAATAAAGGTTTAAAGGACAATGAAATCCAGACAAATTGTTTTTGCACTATAAAACACTAAATAGGATGAATAGTCCCTGAAAATTTGAGCACGATCGGCCAAGAAATAAGAAAACTATGGCTCTTTGAAAAGAGCCATTTATTTCTGCGAGTGACTTAAATTGGCAACGCATGCTGGCAAAGTTGTGGACTACTCCCCATATGTTTGTACACAAAATTTCAATTTTGTTTAATTTTCTAAAAATCTATGTTTACCCTTTGTTTGAGTTCAACATATGTTTTGTAGAATGCATTTATACATAACATATCATGAGTTGGGGGAATGGAAAAGTGTGACTATGAAGAAAAGTGTAAAAATTGGAACATTTGTGTACAAAACATATGGGGAGTAGTCCACACACTTATCAGAGTGTGTTGCCAATTTGAGTTCCCCATAGGAATAAATGGACATCTTCAAAGAGCCATATTTTTCTTGTTTCTTACCCGATTATGCTATAACTTTCAGAGATTATTCCTCCTAATCTCTTCAAGTCTATGAAAGCAACTTTTTGATTGGGTTTCATTGCCCTTTAAGAAACTTCCACTCTTTATTTGGTCTCAAATCATGTTGCGTAGATGAAGATATAGATGCAATCTTTTGTGCAAAATGATCAGTATTCGACTGCATAATGCACTTGAGGTGCACTTCTACAGTTGTTATGGACCAAGAATTAGCACAACATTATCATATGTGCGTTGATTTAGATTGAATTAAATGTACTGCCATACTTCACAATAACAAATAATTGTACAACCATGTGAACAAAGATATTGAAAATACAACAATTTTGACAGTAACAATTATAGATATAAATACTTGTGACCAGTAATAATCACCTGACTAGGGCCACATATTTTGCCAGGGAAACATACAATATATGAGACCGGCTCCCAGAGAATGGGTGTAAAGTCGGGATGGGTCTTTAGTACTTAGAGCCTCAAAATCATAAAATATTGTCTTTGGCTGAAATTTTTTACTTTATGGGATTTGATACTTACATGTTTCATCTACATTCTCTGAAAATTTCAGGTCCTAAATCTAATTTTTTATGCCGTAAATAATGATTTTTCTAAGCAACCTTCATTTCGGTTTCGACCAGAAACTCAGTAAATCCGCGCTGGCTGATCATGATCGATTGTGAAACGAACGCGCCAGCTATGTGTGTGTGATTCGACCGTACCGCCGCGGCGAGCTGCAAGAAGAAAGCACTGTAGCTGTACAGTGATTGGTCAGACTAACCTGAATATAGTTGTATTGTCCGTGTGTTGTACATTTCCAGGAAGCGTTCGCGGCATTTAACTTACTGTATAGTAAACGAGTAGTTGGTTTGTTTATAATTCTATGGGTACCGCATTGAATCGCGCTGGGCATGCCGCAAGTGTGCAGTGTGCGTGTGCAGCGTACCATATCATACGGTATCAAACTGCGCTTTTCTTTTGTCTACCGGTGGTACCAGCGGCGGTATGGTGAATATGATGCGGTGGGTTATGGCGGTACGTACATACACAATACACCGCGGTTGTAATACATGCACATCAAAGGGCAGCACATGGGCTAGTTTGTCGATCAACTGAGACTGAGGCTTTGTACAATTACGTAATACCGGCGTAAGCGTTGCTGATTGGCCGATGAATAACAGTATAACTGTGCATGCATTCTTTCGTTTGCTGATCGATTACGAAAAGCGGAAAGGTGAAAGCGAACCGTTCAACTTCTCGCTCGGTGTGTGAGAATGCTTTTCTGAATGGATGCAAAACTTTAGAAGCGATTTTCTCCGTTGTTTGACAAATCACGGGGCTCTGGTCCATGTTATTAATTTGCGTTTTTCTAGCCTTCAAGAAACTCATACTTATCAAGTTGTATATCATTTTAAAGCTGAAATCCTAGAGAATTCAAAACACTAACAATCTCAATTTTGATATTCCCGATGAATTACCCAAAGTGACAGAGCCGGTCACATATATCCTTGCATGTGTACTATTACATTGCATCTGTGCGTATAGAATACATGATTATCGTTAAATCATACACATACTGGTTGGATTGTATTCATACTAATTGTATGCACTGTTTGAATTGATATTACATTGTATATAGTCATGTATTTATGAATTTTGTTTATTTTCAGTTTAAATTGAGTTGATCTTGTATATTGGCGTAGGTCTAAATTTAATCGCATAAAAGTGAGACCATGTCAGATCCCCATTGTTGTAAATTGTTATCATAGTATCGAACAACTATGCCCATTCTCTTGGCACACAGCTGAATGCACACTAGCAATGGCGCGTGTATTGCTCTTTGGTCGATGCTATGACGGACAGTTAGTGCGATTTATCAGGCACTGACTTTGTATATGGGAACCTGACATGACAAAATTACTGTTCTTGGTATCGATTTGTTTATTGGAGAAGACAGCCTATCCGATGAAAATAGTCATTTTGTTACTTTATTATGGAAAGTGCCCCGTTCCGTTTTTTTTGTTTTGTTTTATTTTTGTTTTTTTTTTTTTTTTTTGGGGGGGGGGGGGGGGGGGGTGCATGCTGTATAGTAATTGACCTCGTCTATCATAGTCTATTGGCATTGTATATTATGGGCGTTCTTCACGATGGAGGGGGATATATCCCCTTATAGTTAAGGTGAGGGGATGGCCTGATCACCCTCGCCAGTATTTTTGATTCAGACGTGTAAAATAACATTACAATGACGGGACATTGCACATCACATTCAATATGTAAACGTAGATACAATAAACCACACTCGAAGATCAGAACCTTTGCACTGGGTGGTTATCGAACTGGCACGTTTATGGTTAAATGATAATTAAAACTGTTACGTACTGCAGTCACCGCATGCTCCCGGGCATTCTCTCTTCACCTGCGGGTAGCTATCGCAGTACCCAGAGAGTCCCCAAGAGTCACATTGGGCGTGTAGATTAATGCATTCACCTGCAGAAGAAAACATACATAATTACAGTTTGATCTCATTAACTCAACAATCATCATCATCATTAGTATCCACCTCCTCATCATCAACGTCATTATAATCATAATCGCCAACACCAACATCATCGTAAGCACCATTAGTATCATCATTATCATCAATGTGATCACCATCATCATCATTTCTACCATCAGTATCATCATTATCATCAATGTGATCATCATCATCATCATTGCTACAATCATTATCATCTCAATCATCATCATCATCATCATCATCATCATCATCACCTTAATCATCATCATCATCATCATTGTAATCTGCACCATCATCAACGTTAGCATCATCATCATCATTATCACCATTATTTTCATCTTCACTATCATCACCATCATCATCATCATCATCATCATCATCATCATCATCTTTATCACCATAATCATCAATATTTGAATATACGTGACTCACGTTCACAGCTCGTTCCGTAGTAGCCGTTAGGACAATCGCATTCACATGTTTTTGGATTCAGTACTCCGCAGTTAACGCACTTATTTCGGCAAGCTGGGGATGCAAACAAACATGAACATGAACGCACATTAAACAAGGAGTTCAGATTTGTATGGTTATTCGGGTTTGGATTTAAATGGCTTACATTTTGCTGGAATATTGTTGGCATGCTAATCTCATCAAGAGCGCCGTACTTCGTACACTCCTGTCGACAGGGTACAACCGAACAAAAACAAAACATATCTGTGTTTGGATTAGAACAGCTCAGATTATTATGGTTATTTTGATTTTGATTGAAACAGCCTACGTATTTATATTTGCTATGGTTAAACTGAGATTGGGGTGTCAGAGTTCAGATGGTTCAGATTATACTTTGGTCATATTTACCCCGATGTTGCATGTTTTCTCCTTTTAAAAAATATTTATGCAAGCAAATTATGTTATAATTAGCATCTGCCTGTTGCAACCAGTCCGTCTCGAAGCTTTGGGATACATGTTTCATTCACGACCGATTGCTATCACAATCAGAATAAAGCAAACGAGTAGCGAGATTTAGAGCACATGGGCACGGTATTGGATAATTCATGGGCCCTGTTGCAGAAAGAGCTGCAATTGATTGTAAAGTTGCAATTAATTGCAATTTCGATCACGTGCCTAAATGCGAGAACCGGATTTTCTGACTTGCAATCCATTGCAACTTAACGATCGATCGCAACTATTTCTGCAACGGAGCCATGGTCATGTAATAGTATTCATGCAATATATTATGTACAGTGAAACCTGTTTATATCAGCCAACCTATTTATAGTGGCCACCAATAGTTATTCACTGCATAGGGAAACAATGTCTTGGAACCTGTTTACAGTGGTCAATATTCTTGTATCGCTTAGACCACTTTGATGGTCACTATTTGCATGTTTTACTGTATTTTGCATTTACAGTAACCATGCCCATATTTCCAACTAATGCAACGCACTGATTTAACTATGCATACAATAACAATATTGAGAAGAAATAAATAAGGAATATTTAATATATTAATGTAAATCTTGACAAAATCAATAGTTGATGCTTATGTGTTAATGTATCACATAGTATATAAATAAACAAATTAATGTAAAATAAATAAAAAATAAACAAATAAATAAAAACACATCTTAAAGAAATCAAGAGGTGATATGTACATGATAGTATGAACCCCCAACTTCCAAAATAAATAATGCGAAAGTGAGGCTGACTTACCGCATGTGTCGCTGGGATCAGTGCACCATTCTTGGCAATTTAAACAAAGACAAATAAATACAATAAACAAAGAACATCATGTTAACTTATAGGTTCAACGACATACAAATGCGTGTTGACTTCTGTTTATCTATATTAGGTTACGAATTGTATATTTCTAAACAGTTTGACCGAAAAATGTTTGATATGTTTTTGTGTCTCTGTATGGTTTAATGATTATACGGTATTCTAAACTCTCATCACAGTATAGGGCTTATATGATATACTGATACCTCTTCAACGGTATGAAGCATATACGATATACCGAGCTCGCTTCACGGTATAAGGCTATATAATAAACTGAGCTTGTTTCAATTGTTTCAATGTTTATTCGATACGGGTGATGACAAGTAACACTAATTTTATTTTTTCTTTGTTTTGTTATCAAGTTTAAATGCAATCATCTCAAAATGGCAAACATGGTTGTTTCGGTGATTAGGCTACATCTAAGCCCTTCAATTGTACTTACCACACAGCCCGCTATTGCACTGCACATGCGTTCCACTGCCACACGCTGAACACGGTGTGCCGAGCTGAAAAGGCGATTTTCCCGCCCAGTTTCCTCTGAAATTTCGAATAGAGTTGGGACAAAGAACAAATGCATTTCGAGATAAAATCCAAAGATCTTTCGTATAACATGTATAATAGAGTTGAAACAAATGTAATGTGTCCTCGGAGTATCAAAATGCAAGATAAAATATTCGCCCTCTTTCGTTAGATATGAAATGTATCATGATACTGCCGTGAATGAATGAATACGAGTATATTATGATCTATAGCTCGGTGTGGCAAGTGTGGTAGATCACGTGCCAACCAATCGTGAGATCCCGAGTTCGAACCCTGCGTCTGCCCACCGAGTTTTTCCCTCAGCAAGACATATTTGCTGCTCTCCACCCAGGTTCATAAATTGGTACTCGGTAGAAATTGAGGTGTTTGTTAAGCATGTCAATACCAGATATGGGTAACCTGGCTAGAATGCTCCTGAGGGCGAATACTAGTTAATTGAGGATTGGGAAATTTCAACCTGTTATCGTATATAACATGTGAACAAAATGTAATGGACTATATGTATGCCATTTACATCGGTACATTTTATTTTTTATTTTTTTTGTCAAATTAGGAAATGAAAGGAAAATGATGAAATGATGAATGATGCGTGGGAGTGTAGTGTTATATTGGTTCGGGCCTTCGTCTTTCAACACGAGGGTCGTTGGTTTGATCCCTAACCGCACCACGCGTGTCCTTCAGCAAGATACTGTATCCACATTTGGTGCGTTTAACCCAGGTGTAGTAAATGGGTACTTGGCAAGAATTGATTTCTTTGAAATGCTTGAGCGCCCCATCATGGTAGATCGGCTCAAGTCAAGGTAATAATGCTCTAAGCGTGCTGGGACTTGGCACTATATATGAAGAGCTCAGTTCCAAAAGGTTTTTCATAAAAAAAATTGAGTTAGCGATATATCTACATTCATAAGCTACGTAGCTATCTAGGAATCCACAGTTTACAACATATTACTCACTCAAATTCAAATTATAGAAAGTTAAATTTTCATATTCATATAGCACGTATACAAAGTTGGGCAAAGAAACCTGTTTTCCTCGAAATTTGGAAAAGTGGATATAGCGCCTTTTGGAAGAAAGCTTTACATATTTACAAATGGATACTATTATTATTAACTCACCCAGGTCCGTAGTTGCAGACGATGTACCAAGCGGACTTTAGCCATGCACCGCTATCAGCGGGGCAGAAATATCGCCCACATCCCACCTGTCGATCGCTGTCCCAAACGACCTGAACAAAATCACAAACCACGAACAAAGAGTAAAGTGATTGTGAGGGGGTTTGTAGGGTGCGTCGTTTGGAGCACACCTCCATCACTGGCGTAAATCTGTTCAAATTTACGCCCATGACCTCCATGCACGTCGATAGTGAAAGGGTGCGTCGTTTGAAGCACACCTCCAGGTCGAATGAACCGCTACTCATCATTTATGGCAAAAGAAAAGAAGAGTCATAAGAGAGAATTTGAACCTATATAACAAGTGTTGAAGTCCACAGCGTGACCAGTACGCCACGTACACCGCTGATGGTCAGTATGGTTTCATTGTAATTATAACGCTCAACCCCACCCAAACCCTAATACTAGTGACGTTGCGTGACGTCACGATATGAATATTCATTATCAACCTGGAGCTGTGGTTGACGTCGACGTGGAGGTGTGCTCCAAACGACGTATCCGGGTTTGTATCGACATAAATATTTTAGACTGCAGTCGTCGTTAGGTTTTTTTTTAACGATGCGTAATATTTCCATAGAAAATGAACACTGGAAAAGGTAACAATTGATGTAAGATTGTTCATCTACTGTTATTACTCTCCACTGACTTTGATAGACTACAATCGAAAAGCGTTCCGGGCTGTTTTTCAGCTCGAAAATAATAATGGTGGCTACTTATATAGCGCACGTTCCGTCTTTCGACGCTCGCGGCGCATCACTATTATTACCCCGGTCATCGGATACATACTGCACTCAATCCAGCACACAAAGTGCACATTGTCCACTCCCTTAAAACTTAAAACATCTTTAATAAGTGAGGCATTTGGCAAATCAGAACCCATTTAAATAGACTGTTACCATACGCCCAGCAACATGGTACAAAAGAAGTGTATTTAATATTTCACATTGATTTTTATATTTGAAAATGGAACGTACATTATAGTAAAGGCACGTTATCGATGGCAAATTGTGTAATGAAGAATAGTAGTTGGTTCTTTGAATGACCATTTCGTTTAAAGAGAAGCTATGTATTGAGAGTAATACCATCGATTTTGGAAACCCAACACATTTAACAGGAATAACTGTGCTTATGCTTTCTTTAATAGCCCAAATCGTTATAATCAAAGTAGTGACTTAGCTAGGGTAGCTTAGAGGGCGGACCATCGGAGGACCTAGCAATTTCATGAAGCATAGATTTTCACTTGACAAGCCAAAACAAAACAGGATTCAACCTGTTGGATGTCCGAAAAGGGTGCCATTTGTAGTAAAAAACAAACATGATGTTGTGCCAACTTCCTTCAACCACGCACCGGCTTTGAAAGAGTGTATAGGTTTAACGATTATTACATTATTATTGACAATACAAATGTGACTGTCTACAAAGGAAACCAAATTAATTTACTATATTTTTGTGTCCCTTTGTTGATATGTATACATTCAATCAAGTGTCACATACTAACCTCCGTGTAGTGACCACACATCTTGCCGTCTTGGCATGCACCCGTAGCATCAGAGGCGTACGTGTGATAATTGACCTCGTCATACCATTTATTAGTTGCAACTACGCCCGAATACGGGGTACCATCCGCGCTACCACCAACGTATGCCAGATTCTGCCCAGGTACACTGTACGGGGACGTGTTCTCGGGCTGACCGTGTTTCCATGCACACCCTGTGGCCAAGATATACGCCATGTTTGCCAGCTCATCATTCCACGTCTGTACAACGTGTGCAAAAAAAAGAGCGAACATAATCATTACAACGTGTGCAAATAAGCAAACAGATTCAATATAACTTGTGCAATTAAGCGAAATATAATCGCAGTTAGCATGTTCTTGACAATTTTATTCCAAGGGACGTCTTCTCCGTCTGACCATGTTTCCAGAGACACCCCTTGGCCCAGTGGTATATCATGTTTGCTGTATCATCCCACGTCGGTACAAGGTGTTCGGGTTTGCTTAAGCTTTTTACTATCAACTGCGCCCATGTTGTTAGAGAGCCATTGGAATCCTAATTATTGTGATGGAGGGGACAATGTGTGCGGGGACGGAGTAACAAGTGGTGGGAGGGTGCAATATGTGGGTGGACGGGGTAGTGGGTGTTCGGGTTTGCTTAAGCTTTTTACTATCAACTGCGCCCATGTTGTTAGAGAGCCATTGAAATCCTAATTATTGTGATGGAGGGGACAATGTGTGCGGGGACGGAGTAACAAGTGGTGGGAGGGTGCAATTATGTGGGTGGACGGGGTAGTTGGTGTTTTGAGGGGGTAAAGGGTTCGGGGAGGAAGCAATGAATATGTAAAGGGGAAAATGGCTGTTGGGAGTTCTGGAGATAATGTGTGTGGGGAGGCCTGGGGTAACGGGGTAACGAGTGTGAGAAGGGTGCAAGAGGTGCGTTGAGGGGGAATTGTGTATGGGGATGGGGTAATGACCCCAGTTTTGCCACTCCAAGGTGGGTGAGTTAATATAATTATTAACACCATATAAAAACTGGGCCACTCAAGTTTCGTATAACTACATTATTATAATTACGATAAATGATTAGGGAGAAAACAAGGAATTAAAAGCATAAACTGTAATATTGAAATAATTACAAATGGATATATACCAATATCTCCATGCCCGTAGCCGTGGCTGCATCTGCGGCATTTCTCTCTTCGTCTGTTTTAGCACGCGGGGTTCTTCGCAGGAGGTTGTGCCTGTCTACAATCGCGGTCTTCTCCTCGCTGGTGAAGTCAAATTGCTCACGAGCGGTGGTTCCAACACATACGGTGATCGTCGACGCAATCGTCAAGGAGATGAAAGCAACGGTGAGGTAACCCATGGCTCTCTTTTTACGTTGTAGCTTTGGAATTAAGATCAAGTTCGTCTTTATTATTTTCAATCATAAAACAACAACATTATATATAATACAAGTCATGTATCAATCAAGCATAATATATGTAGATAAATACAGATACATATTGAAATATTGAAATAGGAGGCAACAAAAAAATAAAATACTTGTAAGCAGTTCCCCCCCCCCCCCCTTCTAGATACAAATAATAACAAATAATATAGTTTTAAACAATTGATACACATAACACAAAATACATTAAAAACCTACTCAAACAAACACACACACACACAAACCCACACACACACACACATTGCATAGTTAAGAAAATTTAGCTATCTTTACAAGAGTTAATTTGAATATGAGTAGATTAATAGTATATATCTTCAATTGAGCTTTGGTTATGATAAACTCAAACTTGTAGATTTGTATTTTGCGTAACTTATGCAACTATAAAATTATACAAATTATGCCCATTCTCTCGGCACACAGCTGAATGCACACTTACAATGGCGCGCGTATTGCTCGTTGTTCGATGCTATGACGGGCACTAAGTGCGATTTATCAGACACTGCCTAGGTACAAATTGACAAAAATGGGAACCTTACCAAAAAAAACACACGACCAAATGCCTGTTCTTGGTATCGTTTTCCATTGGAAAGGACTCCCTATCCGATGGACATAATCATTTGGTTACTTAATTTTGGGAAGTGCCCCGTTCTGTGTATAGTTAAAGGATAATCAGTTACAATAGTTTTCTCCAAACAATTAATACAAATGCATTTGAAGTAATATCATTTGGCCTTAAAAACTAATTTGCACTATCTACACAAGTTCATTATTGTAATATTTATGAAGGGTTAAAGTATTTTCGTAATTTTCCTGATTATTAAGCCTAAAAAGTTATCTTTGTTTTGGGGGAATTTTGCTATCAAATAATAACACATGAGCAACAGAGTACTGCAATACATTTTGGATATTTTTTTTAAACAGAACTCTACTTTGAATAATTTCGATGGACAAAATTGACATTGCAATAAGGAAAGAACAACAAATACCTGGGTAAAGCAATTATTAGCTTGTACAAATTTACTATTCTGAAAAAGTAGTGTAATGTCAAATCAGGAGAGGGGTTTACAATTGAAATGTATGTGACTGGTGAATATTGAAACATCAGTGTCCATTGGAGCACTAAAGCAAATTGACATAAACACAATTATATCACATGGGAAATGTAATTTCGTCTTTGATGAATTATATGTTAAAAAGACTTGTCTAGAATTATAGCGATTTTTCCAAATTTCTTTTTTTGTTAAACATATATATTTTTGTTATAATTGAAGTGTTTGGATTTGGCATCACCCACTGGACAATTAAAATGTTAGTGCCATTAGTTTGTGATATCACCCTGCATTTTCGCTCATTACTCGGGCATATAACATTTTCATTTACCATGAAAATTTGACACATCACTCAGTGGACATACGTACCAGATCAAAGAAACACGCATTACATCAGCCCTCCTTCAGTTTGTGCACATTTCAACAACGTTAATAAATCCCTTGATAGGGACTTAGCAACATTGTTTAAATTCGCAAAATGCAAGTGGGGTTTCCTCACACCTTGTTGTAATCCCATTAACGATAGAAGCATGGGACAGGTTCGGTGTTTCAAATTTCCATTTCGTTTTAAAGAGATGTACGATTGAAATGTTCAGATATGAAATTGCCTACGGGATAATTTAAGCCGCGTACAAAATAAGAACAATGAGTTAGTGAATATCATTTTGAATTTTTGCTCAAATCTTAGCCAAACAACATCCAATTAACGTAGCATGTTCACACATTACTTTGTGGACATATCAGATCACTCCAACACACATTTCATTAATAACTCATCACTATTTGCACTTGTCAACAAAGTTACTAGATCCCTTCAGAGGGATAATACAGTTTGGTCAAACAAAATGATTGTAAATAAAACTAACTTTCATAGTTCAATGATACTGAAGCCAACTCAAGTTTGGGGACTTTTGTTATATAAAATGTGAATGTGGTGTTTGGTTTATTAGTGATTCAAGAGAAAAATCATCAGAACATTTTTAGAAACATTTTCATTTATTTTTTTATGAGTAGAGATTTAAATATTTGGTTTTCAATTTTTGAATAAATGTTGTTTCTCAACACATAATTTCAATCGGATAAACTTATTCATATTTTAATTGTCTCTTTACCGATTCTAGTCAAACAGTATAGATAATGTCTTTAAAAATGTGATCTCTTTCAAATGTCACACTTATTTTACGTTCATAACCTCGCAGACCATCTAGACCAAAGCTGAAGTTGCTCCTTAACCATGTTAACGACAATGAGAATTAAACAAAATGACTTTAAAAGCAAAATGAAGATTAGCCAAAAATATATCTATATCTATTTGAGGGATCTATTAACTTTGTTGATATATGCAAATTTGTGATGCAAGTATATTAAATGTGTGATGTGATATTTCCACTCAGTTATATACTAGTAATTAGTTAGTTATTTCACGTTGAATGGATGTATTATGGCCGAGTATTGAGAGAAAATCTTAAGTAATATTCGCAGACTCATTGCAACGACCTTTTACACGGTTTTAAATGTTCAGTGGACAATTTAAAATCTGAACACTTAGAACGTTCAAAATGTTATAATCTTTTTGACGAAAGAAAATGTATTAAAACAAAAACCTGAGCCATGATTCTATTGGTAATACCCATACAAAAAGTATAAATGAACCACTAGAGTTCTTAGTAAGAATGGTCAACTTGGACAATGTTACTACATCCAATGAAATCGATATATTTGAAAAATTTGATACACAAATATCAGAGGGAAATAACTTATCAACAAAGAGTGGTTAGAACTCGAGCAATTTTGATTCTTTAACAATTAAAATAGTATTCTTTGAGCCTGTTAAGTGTTCTCTCCATTGGCGATAGTGGACGAAAGTAGAACAAAAATACGTCTTACCGTGTAACCCTTCGATGAAACTTTGACGCAAGTGAAGCTAGATGGAGTTGGATGTAGTTGGCTGACGTTGGTTAAAGTTAGCTGAAATTCGCTGAAGTTAGCGGATGTTGGCTGAATTTGGCGGAAGGTGATTTGTAGAAGACTAAACTCAATGAGAAGCTGTGGTGATCCTCTCAGATCGCCAGTATGGTGAGTTGTCAAATTCGAACTATATTTATAATAAATTGTATGTGTACAAGTCGGTAAGTAAAACGGAACGAACAAACACAAAATCCTTTAAAATGAATCAAGGTTTTGGATATCCCTAACATATGTTTGTAGCATCAGTGATATTAAATACGTGATAGAAAAATATATTTTTGAAAAGAAATTGTACCGCGGTTGACCGAGTATTCATTGTGTCCTGGACGTATTTTAATGATTTCATGCTCCAAGTTTTGTTTTCAAGGTTGTAATAGTAAGCTAATTTCCATTGTTTTTTAACTATTCATTTAAATTTCTAACGAACAAATTCAACAAAAGAACATATATTAAATAACCTAATGTAGTCTGCCTCACTGTTTGAACAATTCATAATACAAATAAAAAACATAAAATACGTTATCGAAATTCACTACCATACTAATATTAAACTAAAAATATTTCAACCAAATAATTTAACTAATTCAAAGCCTTTTATTCAATAACCAATTATATTTTACCCATTATATGAACAATCTACAAAACAAGGACAAACATAAATAATGTCATATAAGGTCACTAAGTTTGTAATATTCAGATAAAAACTAAAAAGGTCGGGCTTTCAAGGTTTTCACTTTCAACGAAGCTGTTGAAATGACATACCTCATAATGCTTTAGTACTGTAGTCAGATAGGCATGATAGTCAGGCCCCTGGGACTTTAACCAGTCCTACTCGAACGCTGCACACATATTCTTTTAAAGGGTGTGGTCATCCTACGCTTAATCACACAACTAAACCTTAAGCCTCGGACCATGCGGACATGAAAGCGCACACCCCCCCCCCCCCCCCTCCTCCCGTTCCCACCCCTACCCTTCCTTAACACTATTTAAGCCAAATGTCACAAATACGGCACCCTCCCTCCTAAACCGAAGGCATTTACAATTATATGTTTACCCCGGTCATATGAGAGAATGCAAACCAGAACACATCGTGTGCACCATCTCCAATCCTTGGGGAGCATTCCTTCCAAACGGCTCATGGGCATTGAGATGCTCGTTCACATAATATGCGCACTTGTTAGTTTGTAATTATACATGAAGAGCTCAGTTCCAAATGGCGCTAAATCCACTTTCCATAAAAATTGAGTTAACGATATATCTACATTTATAAGCTACCTAACTATTTATGAATCCACATTTTACGACAAAGTACTCACTCAAAATCAAAATATAGAATGCACGTTTACAAAGTTGGCAAAGAAACCTGTTTTCCTCGAAAGTTGGAAAAGTGGATATAGCGCCTTTTGGGAAAAAGGCTCTTCATATTATACAGCACCTGGATTGACAGGGCATCGTGTGACCATAGACAGAAAAGTATGAATACGGGATCGTATTTATTTTCTATGCCACGTCCATGTTCCTAGGCACTGTAATAGTTATTAATTGTCATGAATACAAATTTGATAAAACAATCGTGCAAATAAAACAACGTCCATTTTGCAAGTAATAACTAACAACTGCTACTAATACTACTAATAATACTTATGTTAATACTACTACTACTACTACTACTACTACTACTACTACTACTACTACTACTACTACTACTACTACTACTACTACTAACCGAGCATGGTGGCTTCGCGGTTAGAGTATCCGCCTCATACACGGGAAGTCCCGGGTTTATTTATTTATTTATTTATTTATTCCAATATATTTATACAGGATAGCCTGATCAGCAAGGATCCAGACTGGGTTATACCATGCATACCAAAGACTTTATGTAATCCTTTAACAATGGTACCTTCTGCCTTCTAGCCAGGCGCTCGGTATTTATAGAATAGAGAAGGGAAAGTTAATCAAACGAGTTGCCAGAGGCCTGGCCCCCTTCTGTAGCTTTCGATACATTAAGTAGACGTGTGGCCTAGGGCTAATTAATCGAAGATAAGTGTCAACATTGGCATGGGAAGGACTTTAACTTTAACTGTTAACGACTACTAATACTACTACTACTACTACTACTACTACTACTACTACTACTACTACTACTACTACTACTCAGAGGCCGCGGAACCACGGGGGCTGGGGGGCTGCAGCCCCCCCCCCCCCCCCCCCACTTTTTGGGCTTAAAACAAAGAAATACATGAGAATAAAATAATAAATTATATAACAATTCAAATGTGGTCAGCCCCTTCACTTTCAAAACCTTTCCGCGGCCCCTGCTACTACTACTACTACTAATAATAATACTACTACTACTACTACTACAAATACTACTACTCCTTTATTACTACTACAAACCAGAGCACATTGTGTGCACCATCTCCACTCACTGGGGAGCATTCCTTTCAAGCGGCTCATGGGCATTGAAAAGCTCGGTCACATACTATGCGCACCTAGAATTGTAATTGTAATTGTAATTGTAATTGCATTATGTACACAGCACCCGGATTCCCAGGGCATTGTGTGATCATTAAATGGAAAGTATGAATTCAGGATCGTATTTTTGTTTCGAATTGTCCAAGTTCCTTGGCACTGCAAGAGTTTTTCATGAATCAATATTTAATGTATCGATCGTGCAAATGAAACAGCGTCCATTTTGCAAGTAACAGATACCCACATGCGTTGTTTAGGTTCTTTTGAAGGCGCTCGTATGACATTCGTTGCATGTAAACGCATAATCTACGTGGCTTTGTGCGAATTGGATATTAAAACTAGCTTGATATGAATTCGTAATGAGAGCTGTAAACGATTATTTCTTTGCTTTGGTTTAATCTCCCATCGAGTGAGATTTAGACACATGTAGAATCGATCTGTATGTTAATTGCCATCTTATGCACGGACATACGTATTGTATGAATGTCCTTAAGACGCGTGCCCTATATTCATCATTGTAGTCCACCGACCGCTGAAACATAGGAAGTAATTAAAAGAACACATGTTCTCTGTTTGGCATACTACTACTACTACTACTACTACTACTACTACTACTACTACTACTACTACTACTACTACTACTACTACTACTAGTACAACTACTACTACTACTACTTCTACTACTACTACTACTACTACTACTACTACTACTACTACTACTACTAATACTACTACTACTACTACTACTACTACTACTACTACTACTACTACTACTACTACTGCTACTCCTACTGATATCATCATCATCTGGGTGTTCATTTAAT